>JAHTLZ010000021.1:1106358-1124986 GCA_023846285.1 Phrynocephalus versicolor
GAAGGAAGGAAGGAAGGAAGGAAGGAAGGAAGGAAGGAAGGAAGGAAAAAGAAAGAAAGCTTGCATTTGCTGATTGCAGGGCATGGTAGAGAATCAAACTGAACAAAAAAATACAGTATAAGCAAAGCAAACAGCTTATGTGCTGCCATGATTTCCCAGTAGCTGAACTTATTGAACAGCTTTCTTTATGCTATCTAAGAAAGATCTTACCTTTAGAATTAAATGAGAGACAGCAGTTAAATTCTGTGTGGCTTTTAAAGTGAAATCCTAGATATTCTATAGCCCTATGGCCGTCTGGGTTTACTGAACATTTGGGGATATGCTTTTTCTTAATATTTGATCACAAGAGCAGTCCTTTGAAGTCAACTTCAGCACAGACATGTCAATCTCAGGCATGAGGAATCTCAGATGGCTGCCTCTGAACCAAAATGGCTTTTATCTTTTTAAAATTATGGAAGCTGAGCTTGAGGGGTCAGTGTGGGAAGAGGGTTAGCCTCACCTTTAGGAGAGTGAGGCAGCTACCACAGGATTGTGAGGCAGGAAGCAGTAGCCAAGAGTCAGAAAACAGAGCTGTGTATTTTCCTGCATTCTTTAGCCAGCTTGCTGTACTCAGGTGTAGGGTAGAAGACTCCACCTCTGCACCAGGATTCAAGTGACGTGACATTCAATTATTGGTTGAGTTAGTTTTTTGTAGGTAGGTTTTGGGACAGATACCCACCTTGCCTTTTGCCTAGGGCAGCAAAAGCACTTTGGGGGAAATCTTTTGCCCTACATATTTCAGCATTCTGATGTTTAGCTCTAGGTTTTATAGGGGCCTTAGGCCGCTATAACACTTCAAACAGCAACTGCTTTTTGTTTTGAATCGCCTTCTGACCTCCCCCGATCACATGGTCACTGAAGCAATTCAGCATTCCACACTTGACGTTTTCTCATGAACCAGTTTACCTGTCCGCACTGTGCTAAACCGCTTTTTGTTCTGATTTTGTCCGTCATTTTCTCATCATCTGCTTCTATTTCAGAATTTTTTTTAGGCTAACGTCATGCCATTGTTCTTCCTTTCTAAGTAATGTGGCCAAAAAGGGGCGTGGCCAAGGGGGCTCTGTGGAAAAAGTGATTGGAAATGTGGTAGGTGATTTTTAAGGCAATTTGACTTTAAGCAAAAGGTGATGCAAAACCTAAGTGCGGTAGGGATGCTCCCAGTGGTCTTGACATTAGAGCGGTCCTACCTTCTCAATGACTTGGTCACTGCTCATTCTCTATCCCTTCCCTCTGTGAGCAGTTGGTAGCACTTCAGAGAGAACTGGTGTCACAACAACAACACAGAATGGGGTCCATGTTTTTACTGTCTACGTGTGGTGATTTATGCTCAATTACAAAAGGCAGGTGAGCAGATACTGATGTACAGGAGTAAGGGGAACAGGGCTAGGAAATTCTACGACAGGGATGTTCAGTGACTGTGATTCTATCCCCACCTCCAGTCACACAAACCTCAGCAGCCCAATTCTGGTTTGGATCTGAGGGCTATTCAAGGACTCAAATAGGCCTCTCCCTCCCCTATAACCTTCGTGTGGGCCTCTTTGCCATTTCAGGGCCAAAAGAAGTTTTCAAAATAGGGGATGGAGGTGGGAAGGTCTAGGTGTGTTATATGTGACCCATGAGCAACACAATTCATAACTCTGTCCACAGATCTCGGTGTTGTTGAAATTGATGATAGTGATTAGAGATGGGCACGACCAGGAAAAATGACGTTTCGAGTTGTCGTGTGTCAGAGCCGGCCGTTTCGGCTCGTTTCCGTTTCTCGTGAAATTTTTCAAAAATTTGTTGTTTCGTTTGTTGTCTGTCGTTAGTACTGGTTGGGGGGGTAGGGTAGCGGGCTCCTGGAGGCACCTCTCTGGGTTGGGTGGGTGCCTCCTCTGGCCCGCTACAAAGGGAAAAGGAAGGGTACATGACCGTGTAGCCATTGCGTACCAAGTGGCACTGGTAGAGGCACCTCTCTTTTGGGTGCCTCTACTCTGACTCACTAAGAAGGACAGCATACTGGCGTACAGGTTTTGGAACTTGGACTGGTGAGCGAGGTGAGAGAGGAACGCCTCTCTGCTGGGCGCCCTATGGCTCACTAAGAAGGGAAGTGTACTTGCGTATAGTGCAATGTGAGTACAGATCTGCCTTAGGGTTGGGGTTAGGGCAAGGGCTAGGCTTAGGGTTACGGGTAAGGTTAGGGTGAGTTAGTGGGCTGCACCTCTGGGTGCCTCTAACCCACTAAGAAGGACAGTGTACTGGCGTATGGGTTAGGCTTAGGCTTAGGCTTAGGGTTGGTGGGCTTTTTATGCCCGACGGGCACATCCCAGAAGTCTCAGTCAAAGCCTGGCCAAGTGGCCATGCGATTGGTGGAATGGCTCCAAAAATTTGCATGGTCCCATCCCATGGCCAGCCCATCATTGCGCGTGCACAGGTGTAAAAAAATAAAATAAAATAAAATAAAATAAAATAAAATAAAATAAAATAAAATAAAATAAAATCAATAGAGACGTTTTGTTGCAAGAAAAACCCACTGCTGCTACTGTAAAAATTCGGGCAGTTAAAATACCTAATTTTCGCATGTTTCTGTGTGGTGCATTTTGGGAGAGAGAGAAGAGCTTCCCTCTATCCACTTTACTCATACCCTGCATTATTTTGTATGTCTCAATTATATCCCCCCTCAAGCGCCTTTTTTCCAGACTAAAGAGGCCCAAATGTTTTAGCCTTTCTTCATAAGGGAGGTGCCCCAGCTCAGTAATCATTTTAGTCGCTCTCTTCTGCACCCTTTCCAGTTCCACTATGTTTTTCTTGAGATGCGGTGACCAGAATTGTACACAATACTCCAGGTGGGGCCTTACTATTGTTTTGTATAATGGCATTATAATGTTGGCTGTTTTATTTTCAATCCCCTTTTTGATAATCCCTAGCATGGAATTGGCCTTCTTCACTGCTGCCACACATTGGGGAGACACCTTCATGGAGCTGTCCACCAACACACCAAGATCTCTTTCCTGATCTGTCACGGATAACTCAGAGCCCATGAGTTGATAGATGAAGTTTGGATTTTTTTGCCCCAATATGCATTACTTTACATTTGGTTACATTAAAACGCATTTGCCATTTCTCAGCCCATTCCCCCAGTTTGGAGAGATCCTTCTGGAGCTCTTCACCATCTTCTCTGGTTTTTACCACACGGAAAAGTTTTGTGTCATCGGCAAACTTGGCCACCTCACTGTTTATCCCTGTCTCCAGGTCATTTATGAACAGATTGAAAAGCACCGGTCCCAGGACAGAGCCCTGGGGCACACCGCTTTTCACCTCTCTCCATTGTGAAAATTTCCCATTGACACCTACTCTTTGTTTCCGGGATCTCAACCAGTTCTCAATCCATAAGAGGACCTGCCCGCTTATCCCCTGACTGTGCAATTTTCTCAGCAGCCTTTGGTGAGGGACTGTGTCAAAAGCCTTTTGAAAATCCAGATAGACTATATCCACCGGTTCACCCAAATCCATGTGCCTGTTGACCTTTTCAAAAAATTCTAAAAGGTTTGTCAGACAAGATTTACCCTTACAGAAGCCATGCTGATTTTCTCTCAGCAAGGTTTGTTCTTCTATGTGTTTTAAGATTTTCTCTTGGATGAGGCTTTCCACCATCTTCCCTGGGACAGATGTAAGGCTAACTGGCCTGTAGTTTGCCGGATCGTCCCTCCTTCCTTTTTTAAAAATTGGTGTGACATCTGCCATCTTCCAGTCCTCCAGCACTGTGGCCGTTTTAAGAGACAAATTGCATATAACCGTTAAGAGATCTGCAATTTCGTTTCTCAGTTCCCTAATAACCCTTGGGTGGATGCCATCTGGGCCCGGTGACTTGTTAATCCTCAATTTATCAATTAGTCCTAAAACCTCCTCTCTTTTAACCTGTATTTGATTTAATTCTTTGGTCAAGAGGGGCGGCTCAGGCAGCGGAATCCGCCCAAGGTCCTCTGTCGTGAAGACAGACGCAAAGAAGTCATTCAGTTTCTCTGCAATGTCCAAGTCCTCCTTAACATCCCCTTTTCCTCCCTCACCATCCAGAGGGCCAACTGGTTCTCTGGCAGGTTTTCTACTTCTAACATATTTAATGAAGCTTTTATTATTACCCTTTATATTGCTAGCCATGGTAAATAAATAAATAAATAAATAAATAAATAAATAAATAAATAAATAAATAAGATTGGGGCCCCAGAACCTACAACGCAAGGCAGTATATAATCTACATAAACTAATATATGTATAAACAGCAAAGGTTCGGGGGCCTTCCATTGATGATGAGCTGATTGGCCATATCTCTACCACTAGGAGCCCAGAGCTAACACTTTCAAATATTCAGATTCCCTTTTGTAAGCCCAGCTGAGTAGCTGAGTCTTCCATAGGCTTATATCAGTTTGATTTTGGCTGCTGTGAGAAGTGACCCAAGATATTTGGCTGCTTGTGGCAAAAAAAGGTGCTGTGACATTATATCCTATAAGTTACAATCTACAGTAGGCTGTGTTTTGGAACAATCATGTAATACATCCACTAAGTAATCTTAGGAGAGGTGGTGCCCCATCCATTAGGGCAAGTGGAGTGCTGCCCTGACTCAGTCGCAGCCTACTCCCACCCACTTCTGCCTGCCTTTGTGCCCAAGGCAATGTATGCATTGCATCTGTAAATGTGGCACTGCCTTGATGTGTTTGTGTGAATTGGCTGGTGTCTACCTTTATACTGTGTTCACATATACTCACTTTTGGCCCTAGCTGTGCCCAGCAACTGCAAGGAGCACTGGTCATCCCTGAGATGGAATATTGATGAAGAGTGATTGACATATGTGGGATGTGTACCAGAGAGCATGTATTTGCAGGTGGATGGAGATTTACTGGGAAGTGAGGTGGGAAGGTGCTGGTTGGGAAGGTGTGATATGAATCAGTTTATAGGGCCCTCATTATCCTATGGGCTAAAAGCACAAAGAGGCAAAATGAGCTGGCCTCCTTCCCCCGCTACCCCGGTCACAGGTCTAAAGAGAGGGAATCTGCCACTCCATGAAAACTCTCCACACAAGCCACAAATGTTCTCACTCTCTGTTCTGACTCGCATGGAGAGGCCTCGAGGTTCAACTACTTCCTCCCCTTCAGACCTATCACTTTTCATCTGCAATCAGTGTCAAAATGGATGACCTTGATGGTCCATTCCTCTACATGGTGCCACTGGAAACTGTCCTCATCCAGGGTGGTGCTGAGGTAAACACAGGCCAGTCAGTATTTTTGTTGCAACAGGCAGGTCACAACAAGTGGCAAAATGAATGGCAGCACCACTGAACTGCCTGAAACCTGGAATCTGAGAGGTAAAGGAGGCGGCTAATAGAATCAGAGAATCATAGAGTTGGAAGAGGAAAGAGACTATTTGCATCTTATTGGCTGAACTCTCATCTAGAGCGGGACCTTTGAACTTACAGAGACATTGGCTCACCAAATCCTTGCTGCTTCAATTGGTCTACTCTGGGTGTGTTCACCTGAGGTGCCTGTGCAAAAGACTGGGAAACACAAAGGGATAGTTTCCCATCATAGTGTCCTCCAGATGTGTTGCGCTACAACTATAAATCAGCACAAAGAAATCAGTGGCAGACTTTTCAGGCCCCTGTTTAGGGACATGGCTTGTGATTCACACCAGCTGCTCACATTGCAAACAAAAAAAAATTATCTGAGAAAACAGACTCGGCATGTAGAGTGTGCCACAGCTAACTTTTAAATTTGCCATCTTGGTAAGTGGAAATGGACTGGAGACTTGTGCTAATTTGTCAACAAGTTCTTAATTACTGGTCCACATGTTGCAATTTTACAGCTCACAATTGACTTTCAGAAACTCCATTCCTACATCAACAGATACTTGAACGCGCCACTTCTTTTCTTTTTTTTTCTTTTTAATTCATATAGTATTTCCTCAAGACAGGAGGAAAAGGAAGCCACTATGCCGCATTTCTCCTTCCAGCATCTTCTGTGGTTGTTGGCGGACAGGTCCTCTTGGCTGCTTGCAGAGGCGAGAGGGCTCTCCGAGAAGGAGGGAGGAAGGGAGAAAAGGAGGGAGGGAGGGAGGCTGGCTGGCTGGCGCGAGGGTTCATCCTCCTCATCTTCCTCCTCCTCCTCCTCCTCCTCTCCCTTCTTCTTCTGCCGGCTCGGCTCGGCTCGGCTCGGCTCAGAGGCTGGGGTCGATGTGACTGAAGCGGGAGGCGAGAGGGCGATGTGCCTGCCGGCTGCGCTGCTGGGGCGGCGGCGGCGGCGGCGGGGGTGGCAGAAGTCGGGCGGGGGCTGCCTGGCCGGCGGCCGGTGAAGGAAAGCAGGAGGGCCGCCCGCGAGTGCCCAGGGATGGTCTGGCGTTCCTGCTGCTCGCCAGGCGGGAGGCTCGGGTCACCTGTGGACCTTCGGCTGCTGCGGCTTCGGGACGGCAACGGCGACGGCTACAGCACCGAGCCCCGCCACCGCCGCACACCTGACCGCCTCCTCCTCCTCCTCTTCATCTTGGCGCGGCGCCCGCGGCTCGCTGCCCTTCCCCTCCGGCCGCTCCTTTCCCCCCCCTCCGCCGCCGCCCGCCTTCCCCCTCTAGCTGCGGCTTTCTGCCAGAGCCGGCAGGCAGCAAGTGTCCGCCGAGGCGCAGGGCGACGCCTGCCTGCCTGGGGAGGAGGAGGGAGAGCGGCGGCGGCGGCAGCGGCGGGGCAGCCCTCGCGTGCCGGACCCCGGGCGGAGGCGCGCGGCCGGGCGCCACCGCCTGCTCCCGGCCGCCGAAGAAGCCGGACGGGGCTGCTGGCTGCCGCTCTTCCTCCCCCTCCGCACCTTCTTCTTCTTCCTCCTCCTCCTTCTGAATCCGGAGAGCGGCGGCAGGAGCAGCGGGAGCTTTCACCTTGCCGTGGAGAACTCCGGGAAGCGGGCGGGCGGCGGCAAGCACCTCGCTGGCGGGCTCGGAAGGCGGAGGGGCATGTGGATGTGGGCCGCCCTCTTGCTCCACAGCGTCCTGAATGGTGAGCCTCCGGGGGTACCGGCAGCCGGGCCGGGCGGAGTGGAAGGCAGGCAGGGACGCACCGGACATGTAATGAGTGCATTTGTCTGCTGCGGCTGCGGCTTCTGGCTCCTTGGAAGGAAGGAAGGAAGGAAGGAAGGAAGGAAGGAAGGGATTTCTTTGCAGTAATTTAAATCACGCCTTAACTGAACCGCGGGTGTCTCCGTCGGGCAAAGATTGTACTTCAAGGCACAATTTCTGGAAAGAAGGGAGAGGGAGGAAAACACACACACGCACACACGTACGCACACGCACACACATACGCACACGCACATTTAGGGAGCATTCCTGAATCACGTCCTTTTCATGCCCCTTTGAATTTTGATTGTATCTGCCTGCAAGAGGCAGGTTTGGAGCAGACAGGCGGGATCCTATGCTGTCCCCTATGCATTCCAAGGAAAGGATTGGCACAATGTGGATTATGGAATATTTTTTTTCCCTTAAAACAAGCGCCTGTCTTAACCATCGCAGTTTAGTAATATATCATGAGATGAAGAGTAAACCTGTTTGTAGGCTTCCCATGAAGTTTAATGTGTCCTAAGGACAATCTAGGTATAAAATATGTGATGTTTTATTATCTGAAGTGACTGCTTCACCTGTTGGAATTCGAGGCAGCAATATATATATACCATTCAGACATGTCCAGTCTTTAACCTCAAAGCTGTTCCACAAGACATCATTTTTGTCATGGGAAAACCATGGCTCCTGGTCTGAATTACTTAAAGAATAAATGTGTTACCAGGACTGGTCCAACGGTTTGCCTCCTGAGGTGTTCTTTTCCTCACAAGTCACAGGCCTCTTCTTAGCATCACATGATCTGCATCACAGCTCTCTCCTCAGACCCAAGGCTAGGCTTGATAAGAGAGCACCATTTGTTATGTGAGAGTTTCTTCTTTGTCCATGCCACAACCAAACACACTACTGTCACGTGTGAGGAAAGGGACTGTACCATCACAATTACCAAACATTTGCGCAGACATTTACTGGCCTGAAGTGTTCTCTAGGGATTCAGATAAAAAACTCAGATTACACTTGGAATACCTCAGAAGCGGTGGTTTTAGTGCTACTCTGACAAGCTTTTCATTGCTTTAATTATAATGTGATGTATAAGTACAACCTCGCAGATCTTAACACAATAATCCTAAGTAATCAAAATAAAGCATAACACAAAATAATTATAAAGCATGGCACATAAATCTAAAATGAATAGAGGATGGGCATGCTGAAGAGAATGGTCAAGATGTAAGTGGAAAGGAGGTGGCTCAGTCAGGAGGAACAAATGTGGAAAAATTTTAACCCTGCCGGGGTGGGGGAAAAGCAAAAGATGAATGAAACCAGAATCCTGAGGGGGGTGGGAATAGTATTTATCTCCAACCTTTTCTTTCAATGCACTGGGGGACTCCTGTACTAACCCAATGAGATCAAAATCTCATGGAATGGGGGAGAAACTAACTTATGCCTGGTTTTCTAGTTGTTGTATATCTCTAAGCATTTTTTCAATTGTATTTGTTTCTAAGGAAATACACTGTAAACTACTATTGTTGTTAGGGATAAGACAGAGTTGATATAATATTAATCTATGCAGCTGAGACATTTTGTAATATATCATATGATATACAAAAATTGCTACTACTACTACTACTACTACCACCACCACCACCACCACCACCACCACCACCATCATCATCATCATCATCATCATCATCATCATGGAAGAGTGGTGTGAAGCAAAAAGCACCTGTGAATGCTCTCCTCTAGATCTTTTCCCTATTGAAAATAGGTCAGAAGCAGTGGCGAGTAATTGTCCCTTTATGCCAGGCACAACTCCCAGAATTCTAAGCTTAGATTGCCAATGACAAAGGACTGTGGGAGTTGTGGTCCAAAGCATCTGGAGGGCCAAAATTTGGACATGCCTGCTTTATGCTGACCTGTTTCTTGATATGGACTAAGTCAAGTGCATATATGTGGGCCAACTGACAGCTTTGAAAATGCCTGCACACATGTACACACAGTGACATGTGTGTCACTTTCCCTTGGCATTTTAACTTTGTGCATCTGGAGTATGGAAGTCATCTGAAAAAAAATCTCCTGCATATTAATTAGTCTGTCAGATGGGACCACAGATACCTTATGCAGGAGGGACTGGAAGAGTCCCTGTGAAGGAATAAGGCACAGAGATGCTTATGTTTATGAGGACCACTCATATGAAAATAAACCATCTGTTAACTAATGCCCCCTCCTTTCTGTTAAAAAACGAAGTACAGCCAAATGTGTACCTACTGAGATGGAGGCGGGTTTTATATATATAAAAACAATAAGCTGTATGCATCTCACTCATGCACAAGCAGGGATGTCAGATTTGTTCTAAGGCAATCCATGGGGACATAGAAAGGAATCAGACCTGTGGACAATGGCCAAGGGTTGCCTTGGGTGAAATGAACAGAAAGGACTCCAAATGCAGCAGGGCTGGTTCATTATATTTGACCTCACTGCATGGAATAAGTATTGGCCAGTTGCCAGTATTCCTTTTCAGAGGAAATAATTGGAAGGAAAGGTGGCAACTCAAATTTTCTTAAATGGAAATCAATTGTGCATCTCTTTTCCTTACCCTGGGACAGAAACAGCTTTGGCCATTTAGGTAGCTGACCTGTGCCAAAAATTAGATGGGGAAACGTGTATTTTTTGCTTCTATTGGACCTTTCAGTTGTGTTGGATACTACTGACTGTATCTTTCTGGCACATTTGATCAGTAAGAGACGTGGTGTTGCTTTGATACCTTTCCTATGTGTGTTTCCTGCTCTCATCAAAGAGTCTCAGACTCTTGTCAATTCTGTCTTTGCCTCTCTTCTTTCTCTCCTTGAGGTCGTTCCTTGATTTTTGTTGTCCCTGCATTATTAAATTAAGAGAGATGTAAGGCACGTCTGCTAATAGGTCTTCATACAAGAAATATGTTTTAAATTCCTATAACCAAGTTTAAGTATGGATATGTTTATCCTCCTGCCTGATCAAATGAATGGATTTCCTTAAAAGGTCAACAGTAAGTTGCAAGAAACCAATCTAGCCCCTGAATGAAGCAGGAATGAAATAGCTAAAGCATCCCTGACCTAAAGCCACATAACCACTGTTTAAAAACTTCCAGTGAAGGAGAGTCCAATTCAGACCGTCCGTTCCACTGTAAAACAGCACTTACATCAAGAGGTTCCTCCTTTACTGGTCTCACACACATCACTTATATGTTGTACCACACTGTAAGCAAAAGTATCAACTACTTGTAAAGGTTCTGCCTTCTGTTTTATAAAGATGTATTTTCTGTTACTCATTCCCTATTTGTTACATTAGGTTGCCTTGAGAGCTGTTTTGGGGGCAAAGGTGACACATAAGCAATTTTATAAATAAATAGTTGGTTGATCGCTAAGGTAGGCAGTAAGCCTAGACAAGAAACCTGAATTAAGATATACATATTTGTGGTCAGCTGGAGTGGAGGAAAAGCGATGAGCCTCTTCTAAAAGCTGAGAGACTAGTTGAGCTGTTAGCCCAAACAAAAGCAGACCCACTGAATCAATGGAACAAACTGGAACATAACATAAGTCATGATTACTTGAAGTTCCTGTTGATTCAGCAGGACAGCTCTATAGAGGACAAACAATTGGATGTAGACTTGCCTAGCCATCAATGAAGAGTGGTGCCAGTCTCCTATCTTCTCCATAAAGTTTATTTATTTTTTTTATTTTAGAGTATTTTTACCCCAACTTTCTCCTTGGAAAAGGACCCAAGGTGGGTTACAGTAATAAGGGATAATATACAGTCCAGTACAATTAAGATACATTCTGAATTGTACTGGACTGTATATTATCCCTTATTGAGGACAGGGAATTGAAGGACATCTTACAGCATTAAAAGACATTAAAGCTACAAGAGAACACTAGCAGTTAAAAGGAGAGTAAATGTAAAGTTATGAGTGATGGAAACTAACATTGAAAACAGAGTGTCAATGTGAACCCATAAGGTTATAAGTAGTTATAAACACAAAGTCTATGTGATCCTATAGATTCATAAAGGTAGTGCCTGAGACCTTCTTGCATTTGACACTAGTACTACTACATCAACTATCAATGTACTTTCAGGAACCCATTTCTTTTGCCTTCCCAAAACCCCCTTTCTTCCCTATATTGCAAAAATATAGACTCACAGAATAAGAATATTGTGTAGGATTCCACTTTTTGTCAGGTAGCTGTTCCTGCAGTCATTACAGTAGTATTGACATCTGCTACTGCTAAAAAAAGTCATCAACTTTGAAATTTTGGAAGAAAGTTACAAGGAGAGATTATTTCTGATGCCACCACAAACAGGATGTTGCATCAGCCTTGCTGGCTTTGTTTGCCTCTGGACATGGATGTGGCATACGGGCAACATGCCACTACATAATAGTTGTGAAGATGCAACTGTAGAAGAAAGCCAACAATGTAGTAGCCTGGGCGTTGCCTTCTTGATTACACCTTGCTGCCACAAGGAAGGGTATATTTACTGTTTTGGGGGACTGTGTCTCACAGGATACTTCAGCCTGCTTGGCCACTGGAACTGTGCTGGATGCATCTTTTGTTTCCAGCAGAATTATTATTCCACTAAAACCTGGATGTCAAGTAAAGATTCAATAGCTGGACCTTTTCCCAGCATGGAGATGCAGTGCTGGGAAAAGCTCCATTGGCTGAATTTTGGTCTGTTTTGCATGCAGTAAACACCTACAGAGAAACAGAAGTTGCAAATGTGATACCACAGCCTTGGGATCTTTGGATTGGGGGGGGGGCACTTCTGAGTCTCATTTTAAGGATTCTATATTTCCATTTGTAGATCTTTAGCCATATATGTGTGTTCATGGCAGTATGTAAAAATGCATATATTACCTGCCCTCATCTTGCATGTCTTCTGGTCCATTTATATTGTATACTTCTGCTCTTTTGAAGTCTTGATGCACATGCATGCATTTATGAATCTGTCAAAAATGACAGCCATATGGAAACAAAGATGCCTTTTGATATGGTTTCCAATGTTTATAAATAGCAGACTTTTTTATAGTTTCTTCAAACCCTAAAGTTTCTTCCCTCAACCTTGTACCCCTCAGAAATCTGGACTATAACCAGTTGGCTAGGGTTGATAGATGTTGTAGTCCATTGTGGCTGAATGGCCAAGAATTTGCTACAGCAAAGTCATGGCCACTGATCTATTTCTGGGTTCATTTTGAAATGCTAGTTATGACTTGTCTTGATTCCTGCCTGTCTGAAGGACCAAGTTCCCCTGCCCCCTCCACCCCATGAGCCTTCCTGGGGCTTAAGATCTTCAAGGGAAGCTTTTATGTCACTCCCACAACCCTCACTGGCACATTTGGTAATGGTATCAGAGAAGGTACACTTGGGAGCATCACCTGGGCTTCCACCTTCTGAAGGAGACAGAGCTGGTCTCCTAGCCACTCTCCTGCCAACAGGAGGCAAAGGCTTGTTTTTAAAACAACAACATTGAAACAGGTATTGCACCATTGGCTGACTGTTAAGGAAGGATTTTTTTTTAAATGGAGGGCATTATCTATGTGCTCTTTTTATCTATGTGCTTTTAAAAGCTTTATTTGAACTCAGTGTTTGTTTTTAAAAGTGTTGCTTTAAAATCATGATAGGATAATTTCGATCCCCAGAAAGAACCCTAAGGACATTTATTTTGATATCTAGCCCCTTAGATTCTAACTTGGCATCAGAGTTTGCAAAAGGTGACATTTTTGAACTGTAACTCCTGGCATTTGTTGTTGTTGTTGTTTTGGAGGGGGGAGTCATAGGCTTCTGTTCATAAAAAAGGTGATGGGGGGACTTCTGCCAGAGGTAGAGGGAAGGGAAAAGTAAGGAGAAGGGAACTTATTGTTCCCTGGAATTGAAGTAGCTACATAGTTATGCTAGATTCTTCTGTATGGATGCATTACTCTAACTTCTTCATATGCTCCTTTGTGTATGTTGGGCCAAATACCTAAACTCATATTTGACAAAATTCTTCATTGTTGTTATATGCTATCAAGTTGGAACTGGCTTATAGCAACCCTAACAGGTAAGTGAGATATTTAAAGTGTGGTTTGGCCAGTTCTGTACCCTCCGTGAATTTCCATGACTAAGCAGGGATTCAGACCCAGACCTTCGGAGTCCTAGGCTGTCACTCTAACCACTATACCACAAGGTGTATCTGACCAAATTCTTAGGTACATAAAAATCTTCCATTTTATTCAATGACTTGAAGAGCAACTACAAAGCCTTAATTAAAGAAGTATGGAAGGTTTTAAGTATTAACGGAATGTCAGAATGGGGTGGTGATGGGGGGGGGAATGCAAAAAGAAGACCATGCCTTCCTGATTTAGAAAAGCCAAGTCAGGAGATCTCCAGTAACAACCAATCCAATGTGAGGCAGGTATGATCAGTTGCTAATGGGCCTGATTAAATCAAATTACTAGGAGAAAATACTTTTCAGAATACTCTGTTGGGGCGGAACATTCATGGAAGAAGACTGAGTGTTGACGTAACAATTGTTATAGAAGAGTCTGAGGAGGAGGAAAGTATGATGTGTTTGAGAAATGTCTGGGCAGGATTAGGATGCTGCCCAACCTACATCTGCCACTGTGCCCCATGCCACCCTCACCTTTAGCTTGCATGCAAAGAGGCTCCATCTGTATATCAAACCATGCATACAGAGATCCTCATGCTGAGGTAGGTTCTTAGTGGGACGGATCTGCACCCCACGTGGAGGAGAACGGTTCTCCACCCGCTTCACATCATCTGTGATAATTGAGCAGATAGCGGGATGGTCTTGGCCCTGGGCATGTGGGCAGCAAAACACCTCCAAAGCCCCTTGACTTCTTCTGCATCCACTGATAAATACAAGGGGATGCCATGTGGACTTTCCCTAAGTATAACATCAGTGAGAGGAAAGGTTGGGTTATTTGAAGCTTTTAGATAAAGCTTGGCTTTAAGGACATGTACTACTTATTTTCAGAGGGCATTTTCATTCTGAAATGCTACAGTAAATGGGAATGGAGGAATTTATATAAAAGCTACAGTCCTAAACATGCTTACTGGTGAGGTGGCCCCACTGAACATAATGCAACTTACTTCTTGCTAATTTGCATAGGATTACTGTACAATGCACAGAGAGATGTATGCCAGTTTCTAATCTAAATTGAGAAGGTATAGCGTGGGAGAAAAGTACATGCAGTATAAACAGTCAGTTGTCCTGCTTTAGTAGCCATCCCATTTATTCAGTGTCGTTGATCCATTAAAAGGCAAATGATAGGCAGGAATTGTTTAACCATTTAGTACTCTTACCGGTTAATTTTTAACTCAGTTTAGTGCTACCCCCAACAAGCTTTAAGTGGCCAGTCTTACCGTTAGCAGTGGGGGAACAGCATCAGGTAGCAGATGCTGGGGGAGCAATGGTTGCCGATCCTCCTGGATGAGGCTAGTGTTTTGTGCCACAGAACCTGTCCTGCCACCTCTAAAATCACCTGGCCTGCTCAGATTTGGTGGAAGACTTTATGCTCAGATATGGTGGCCTGGCATCATTGAAGGAAGGCTGAGCTGCAACCCTGATCAGTCTCTGCACATGAGTATTGAGGTTAGCTCAGGAGCAAGAGATCTTAGACTGGTGCGGCTGGTGATTGAGCTGTTTTACAAAGATTGCCAGGGGTCCGTGGGCTCTTTATCCTCTTCCTTTGGGAATTACGGTCAAAGGACAAGGCCTAGGAGAAGTGAGGCTTCCATCCTGCCTGCACTTTTGGCGAGCTTTGGCACCATTGTTTCTAGAGGAATTTCCATGCACAGCAGAGCAGCCTAAGAAACCGGATGATTTAGTTTTGTTCTCAGGAACAATTTAAGCGTAGGAGTTAATCAAATGGTGTTGGCATCACTTTCATTACTTTTAAGCATTTTAACAGAATTGTCATATATCTGAGTGTGAGACCTACCAGCAGGGAAGAATGTTGCCCATCTGTTGCTCATAATCCATCTTCAGATGCTTGGCTCCGCGAAAATTACAGTTTATATTCTTACACAGGCAGTATACTAAGGATCATTGTACCAGGGCCAGTCCACCTGTTAGTCAGAGTACAGTAACTACCTTGGACAGCAGCTATTGGGGTGGGTAGGTGGGAACAGGAGGACAGCAGTGGCAGTCTTCTGCCTGTTCCTCCTGAATTCCTCTGTTCTGATGCATTGACGGAACAGAACAGTGGATGTGGGACAACTTCCCCAAGCCTTCTAACTCACCTGCTGCTTCAGGTGTGCCAAAGGTTGATACGTCATCTCTACAGCTGAATTAAGAGTCAATTGCCAGTTTGATTGAAGAAACAGAATGTTGTCCTTGACTTTAGTCATCAGATAATCTAAGATGGGCAGCATTTCAAGTCAAAAGGAAAACACTGTAGGAGCAAAACATTTTCAGTACATACATGCTATGATGCAGAGAGGTCTTGGGGAAGGCCAGTGATGGAGGGAAGCACATAAGATGTCAGCCCAAGATAAGAAAGGGAATGTGCATAATTTGAAAACCTGCTTCATCATCATCATGAAGTGCAAACATTTGAATACTGTATATACCAATTGATGCATGATTTCTAAACACATACTTTAAAAAATAATAAACCCAGAAATATAGATGCAGAGTACATCTATGCAGTGGTGTGTATTATGGGTAAATGTAACAAAGTGGAGTCATTTTCATAATCTCTAATTCTACCTAACAGACAATCTCTTGCAAAGTGTGCCTTGTCCCACTCTATCCTGTTACTGTATGGGAGCTCTCCATGAGTGATACCCGTATTGGCAAACTGCCACAAGAGCAGAATGTGGCGCTGAAAAATCTTGATGGTATGAGTCCTCAGAATTCTTTTCTTTCTCCCTATCAGATTTGAGGTTTTTTTTTTTAAAACAAACAAACTAGAAGGTGATACCTGTTGGGGAAAGTACTAAGAGCATGGCCATGGGTCTGTTTCCCTTAAAAGTGGTTGTGACATGTGGTGACATTAATCCCCTCCCCCATCCCTCCAGGACTCTTTTGTCAAATGAGTTCTGATTATTTAATATTGTCCTTGGATATCTTTGCTGCCATTTGCAAACATTTGCCCCAAAACATCCCCAGTAATTACAGTATAGCGTTCTTGGCATGAAATGGAAATGAAAGCTATCCATTCTTTATATTGCTCTTTTATTTAATTGTGTGTGTGTGTGTGGGGGGGGGCTTTGGTCATTCCTCATGTGGTGCCGCCCATTTAATTGCCATTTCACTGAATACAACAACTCAGTAAATTCAAAATTCTGATTACAGCTACTTTTCTCTGGTGGGAAAGCATTCTCAGTACAGGTGCAAAGGCTCAGCTTAAGAGCCAGATTTTAGAAAAAGTGCTGTATTTGATCTTCAGTTAGCCATGTTAGATGTACAATAAAAATTATATTTATTTCCAAGAGAAAAGAAAAGAAAATGAGAGAGAGAGAGAGAGAGAGAGACTTAACTGGTTTAGTACAGTACAAGGCATAGTGTGTTATCCTCTGGCTAACTGAAATTAATCAGAAGCAGATGGGAGGCAATCTTCAGAGGATGGCAAGGAGACACACTCATTTTTCATATACCAACACCCCCCTGGCTAGAGAGAGAGAGAGTGGGCAAATTTACATATGACATGAAGACCAGGGCATTTGTTTCTCATGACATGGTTGGAATGCCAAATTTATGTTGGCAAAGCTTGGGAAACATCCATTCCAAGATCCTTCTTTTGGGAGATGTGTTATGATCAATCAACAAGCACTGCCCAAACCATCTCAGTTTCTTTAATATCTGAAATAACTTCGCTGGAAGCGGAGGCCTCTGGTCTCTCCTGTTCTTCGACCCTCACTTTAATAGGCCAGTCTGGATGTTGTCATGGTAGCCATCTTGAAAACCAAGCAGAGTCTACGCTTCTGTGCCTTTCACATTGGGCGGATAGGTGGGAGTTCCCATTCTTCTTTTCACCTTTGCAGCATTTCATTCATGCAGAATCCATTGAAAAAGCAGGCAGGAGGAGTAAATACCTCCCCAACCCCCAAATTACCATCTGTATTTCCTTAGAGGTACTATTTTGCTCAGAAAATTGATTTTAATCTTCCTTCCTTCATGTTATTGATAGAAAACAAGGCTATAACCTTGCAGAAGACTTTTCAGCAGCTACCCTTATATATTGGTAGCACACAGCTTTATTTTTGTTGGACAGATCAGGGGTGGTGAGGAAGGGGAGGGGGAGAGAGAGGTTTGGCTACCTGAAATGCAGCTGCAAATGTCAAATCTGCTTGTGAAATAGAGTTGCCCCTTCCTTAACATTGCATCCCTTATGGTTAAAATGAGAGGCTGCTGAGTGGAGAAACCGTCTGGCAAATTCACAGAAAAGAGATATTCCTCCTTCTAGCATCTTCTGTGGTTGTCGGCGGACAGGTCCTCTTGGCTGCTTGCAGAGGCGAGAGGGCTCTCCGAGAAGGAGGGAGGGAGGGAGAAAAGGAGGGAGGGAGGCTTGCTGGCTGGCGCGAGGGTTCATCCTCCTCATCTTCCTCCTCCCTCCCTCCTCCTCCTCCTCTCCCTTCCTCTCCTGCCGGCTCGGCTCAGAGGCCGGGGTCGATGTGACTGAAGCGGGAGGGCGAGAGGGCGATGTGCCTGCCGGCTGCGCGGCTGGGGCGGCGGCGGCGGCGGGGGTGGCAGAAGTCGGGCGGGGGCTGCCCGGCCGGCGGCCGGTGAAGGAAGGCAGGGAGGCAGGAAGGCAGGGATGGTCTGGCGCTCCTGCTGCTCGCCAGGCGGGAGGCTCGGGTCACCTGTGGACCTTCGGCTGCTGCGGCTTCGGCTTCCGTGGACGGCGACAGCACCGAGCCCCCCCGCCGCCGCATACCTGACCGCCTCCTCCTCTTCTTCTTCTTCGCTGCCCTTCCCCTCCGGCCGCTCCTTTCCCCCGCCGCCGCCGCCGCCGCCCGCCTTCCCCCTCTAGCTGCGGCTTTCTGCCAGAGCCGGCAGGCAGCAAGTGTCCGCCGAGGCGCAGGGCGACGCCTGCCTGCCTGGCGAGGAGGAGGGAAGGCGGCGGCGGCGGCGGCGCAGCCCTCGCGTGCGGGACCCCGGGCGGAGGCGCGCGGCCGGGCGCCACCGCCTGCTCCCGGCCGCCGAAGAAACCGGACGGGGCTGCTGCGACGGCGGCGGCTTCTCCTCCTCCTCCTCCTCCTCCTCCTCCTCCTCGTCTTCTTCTTCTTCTTCTTCCTCCTCCTCCTCCTCCCTTCCCTCCCTGGCTGGTAGCGGCGACCGGCGTCGGCAGCGGGAGCTTTCACCTTGCCGCTGACAACTCGGGGAAGCGGGCGAGCGCCAGAAGGAGCCAGGCAGCGGCGGGCGGGCGGGCGGCAAGCACCTCGCTGGCGGGCTCGGAAGGCGGAGGGGCATGTGGATGTGGGCCGCCCTCCTGATCCACAGCGTCCTGAATGGTGAGCCTCGGGGCGGGGGGTACCGGCAGCCGGGCGGGGCG
>JAHTLZ010000021.1:1124996-1158942 GCA_023846285.1 Phrynocephalus versicolor
CGGAGAAAACGGCGTTCCTTCTGATTTCTCCTCCACCAAATGCAGGTTTTCACCTCGCAGGGCAAACGAGGTGCGTGAAGGGCATGGCTCCCTCGCTGGTGGAAGTCATTTCCCTCTTGCCCCTGCTTTACATTTCGAGATGCCGCTTCACTTTTTATGCAACGCAAAACTATTCGCTTAACGCTCCCCCTCTAATGCCTTTGGGAAGGGTGCTCGCTGTGTACTCATCCCCTTCATTTATGTAAAAATATGCATTGAGAAGCATTACGTCACCTGAGGAAAAGGCTGGGGGACTCTCTTCTCAATCAATTCCAAAGTTAGAGGAGCGAGGTGACAATGGGAAGGTAAAAGGCAAGCTTTCTCTTTCTCTAAATCGGCTTTTGCTTCAGTGTTCCCTGGTGCTTTTGATCAGAATCCCTGCATCCATTTCTGACACCGAGGGTGTTACGGGAACTACGCTGAAGACGCAGGGCTTATTGCACTGTAGATGACATGACTTCTTAAGGGGGGCAAAAATTGCTCACATGCAAATGTGAGTGATCTTTTGAGGCTTCAGAGGAGGTAAAGTAGAAATAATGGCCTGCGCAGAGCGGCTGGAAGACTTCCTCTTTTCCCCTCAAATTTGAGAGCTCTGGTCTTCTTAAAATGCATTAAAATTGCTGACAGTTAAAATAGAAAGATTAAGTGCACCATTTTCCAAAATAGGCAAAAGCAGGCAGAATGGTATAATGTTGACAGTGAGGATAAATGAGAGAGAAAAGTGGGTGGGGGGGGGTTGGGGGGGGAAGAGAGTAGGAAGAGAATTAGAGATTTTCCTGAAAGATACAAATAATTGAAGCTCCAAGGAGAGGTTGAGGAAGGAATTCTGGATGAGGTTGCCTTCTCCATAGTTATATAGGTGGAAAAATACATGGACAGGCAAGATGTGTTTAGAATGAAGAGATAGATTGAAAATATAATTAAAGCAATAAGGAATGAAACATACATTATGGTGAATGACTTGAATGGCCCTAAATAGATATTTTTTGGCACATGGCACTCAACACAATGCAGAACAATTAAGCTAAAACTCTAGAAATTGTCTTAACATTAAAGGTGGTTGCTGCAAGTTCTGTTGTCAAGGCATGTTCGTGTTTTTGTGTGTGTTGCATTTTATTTTGCAAACAGAAATAGCTGCAATTCTTGTGACCTTTGCAGGAAGAGATTTTTCTGGAATACGGATTTGTCTCAGATCATGTAGGGGTAGGTGGGGGGTGGGGAAGGTACCTATATTGAGTTCGAAAATTATTTCGAACTCAATATAGGTACCTTGAGCATGAGCTGGCACTTAAAAATATTTCAGATCGCTGGTTTTACCTTGTATTGCGTGTTTTTTCTTGGCGACGGTGGTCAGAATTGAATGTGGATATTAGTAGGTTGCTTTGTACAGCCCAGTCATGTGGATGTGCATGGAATCATTACAATAGCAGCCCATGAAGGAAAAACAGTATTCTGAAATGGGGTGAGACATATAGGACAAAATTGTTTAAGATATCCCAAAGCCATCCTTTAACCTATCTTGACAGTCTTCATCAATTTCAACAACTATTATTTTGCACTGGAATGAAAAAGGAAAGCAGGTTAGAGGTTATTCTTGTCAATTTCTTAATGTAGGAGGGGTGCTTACATTATGACAAGGGAGGCTATATGTGCACACATAGATGTGAATGATTGAAGAGGGAAGTGTGCATGTAGTAGAACTTAATGCACTTAGCTTTTTTCCTTCACTGCTTAGTACTAGTAATTTCTGAGGCATTTCAGTTTTCTTTAAATACTGAGAGAAATATGGGAATATGTTTGCATCAGTTGGTGCTGACATAAAATGAGACATAACACAGAAACCAAAATACACATAGTTCTAGCAAAATTGAATCAAGGTAATCATGGTAGCCCGTAATATAAAAATGTATTATGAAGGGGCTATTAGGAGTGTGTCTAGAAGGAATGCAATGTTATTGAGAACTGATACTTCAATGAGAGAAATTGTGATTTTTTTCACCGTGATTCAAGCCTCAAAGAAATGAAACAGTTTACTCAAGGTGTTTCAAACCACGTAAAGGGGATTCAACTCTCCGTTCTTTGTTGCAAAATTGTCCTCTTCGTATTTATTATTTTTCCCTTTTTGAAGAATTTATTTTAACTATCTTGTGCACCTTAAGGCACAGGCAGAGATAACAGTGTACAAATGTGTTTGTTTCCCTGCTTCTTGGTACGTGATTGTGTGAAATAAGTGGAGAGTGTAATGCCATTTGTGGTATAATTCACACAACATCTAAGATTATTCATTTTTAAAGTACGTGCCTTGTCCCACCCTAGCATTTTTTTTATCATGCCAAGCTATAGGGTGGTACTTGGGCCTATTCCTTTAAACTGTAAGCAAGTAAGGCCCATTTAGAAAAAAAATACAGCTGAATTGACTAGACTAAAGAGGAAACATGATGAACGAAATTTATATAATGCAGTAAAAAAAATTCTCCTCAAAGAAACATCTTGCTAATTATTCTCTTTCGTTGAGGTCTGGACTTCATTTCTAAAACACACATACAATGTGTCATTAAGCTTAGAGACCCTTCTATGTTTTTGAGGACCTGGATGTGCATTTTCAAAAACAGTTATGTCAATTCCTGTGATACTAATAGAAGCCATGCGGCTATGGGCCTTTTCAAGCAGCCTCAGCAGTGTTTGATTTCCCCCCTCCCCTACTACGTTAAGGCGTTCTAGAAACAAGACTATTGAACAAGGAAAATATTTCTTGCTGCAATTTATTAATGAACCATTGGCTCATATGAATGAAAAATCCCAATTCTAAAATTCTATATGAAACATTTATATTTTGTTTTTTTTTCCTGTATTTGGAATTTAATCTTTAAAACACCACTGGTTTCTTTTATGTACTGCAAGCTTTTATCCATTTCTTTTCTCTTGTTTTGTAGAAAAGTAGTACAATTTTTGCATGCAGCATACACCTAACATGTGATTTAATGTCTTATCTTTTGACATGCATGTGCCCAACGTTCATTGGTGCTTGCTTCTTTTAAAAAAAATCAATGGAGAAGCTAGGATGTAAGCAAAAAGGTAAAGGGAATGCTAAAAATAGACTGCCATTTAAAAGACTGCACTTGGTATCCAAAACGTGTGGCGATACAGAGATATATATGCACTTGCAGATTTCTGGCAGACTGAAATTCTTTTATTTTACCAACCACGAATCAATACATTAAATGTAATAAATGCAATGAGGACACACCCGTGCTGCAGTCCATGCATAAAGCTGCTGAGGCCACATGCGGATGTAGAGTTCTTTGTGAACAGAAGGATTTGCTGTTTGGTGGAGAAAGGGTATCAGAGACAGGGAAATGATGCTGAAAATTTCTTCCTTTAACCAAACTGCTAGTGGGCATATTTTCACATTTTTGAAACGGCCATATATAATACACACACTTTGCTGCTGAATCCAAGTCAGGTAATGGAAATGTTGCATCCAGGTATGATACATGTACATAATCCCCAGCCTGCTAAACCCTCATATGAAAAGATTACTTCTGTGCAGGGAGTTCCCCAGGCAGAACTAAACTGCTGGAAGCTAAACTGCTGGAAGAAACAGACAGTAAGCATTTTAAGCTACCCAGGCCTCTCTAAATTTCACTGAAAGGATGGATTGGCATGTGTACCACTCCCGCCATCCATTTCTTAATAGCAAGGATTTGAATCAGGAGTTTGGAATTAGTTTATTAGTTTGGACAACCATTTCATATTACTTAAATGTTAGAATAATAGGCCGTCATCGTGGCCATGGCTGAAGGAAAGCCAGTTCCTCAAACCCATGTTGACTGGTCCTAATTGAAGCTGCAGGTTTTTCAGGCTAATAATGGACAGACATGACATTTGCATTAATTAGGAAGGCAGGGGCATTCCAAACTAATTATTCTTCCTTGTGTTGAGTGGTGGTCTAACAACGTGCCTCTTGAATGGGGTGAAGGCAGGCCTTTGGGTGGCTTTCACCCCATTCGTAAGGAGCCCCTGTGCCATTGTGCTGCTTGCTTGCCAGTCTGTGTTGTGGGACACTAGTGGGCAGCAAACCACACAAGACTGGCAATGCTTCGGAGCAGGAGGAGGAATTGAGAACGCCTCTGCGGGGGGGGGGGGGGGATGGAATCGGCTGTTTCCTTTTCAGATCTCCTCATGGCTTCGTGATTTTGCAGAATCACTTCTCTAGTGCACTTTTCCCTTTCCTCCACGGAATGTGTGGCTAGCAGCTTTTAATGGCGGTGGTGTGGAGGCAAAATGAGAAGGCATTCGTGTCAGACAGGAACATGTGCATTGCTGCAAATGGCAATGATTTTATTTATTTATTTATTTTAGAGTATTTTTATCCTTGGAAAAGGATGACCCATCAAAGTGAAGGACAGAGGCAATGGTGAGCTGGAAAGCTTCAAAAGTCCCAGAAATGCCACCTGCCTTCGTGGTTTGTCCTTGGGTGTTCCAGAGTGAGATAATTATATACTGATGTTTGCATGAGAAAAAGAATTTGTGCGGAATCTATTAATGGCAAGCCAAAGAACATTCATTGAAAAACCAGCTTCGAATAGCAACCAGCACAGTATGATTAAGGGAACGGCTAGCACTGCAATTTTACTTGAGGTAGATTAGGTATATTTGCGGGCAAAATGAGTGAATACAGCAATTATTTAGACCACTCTGCTCATGTACCACTCATCCAACTGATGTACTGGGAAGAGGAATACTGACTGATTGTATTAATCATGGTAGTTTACCAAATGGACCAAGTCAGGGCCATTATATTATAGCCCAGAGGAAGTATATTTTACTGTATATGCTTTATTCGAAAAAAAAAAAAATAAGAGAATGTGGCAAGGATATTTGTGCTTCTGGTTAAAAAACTGACCTGAAATCTAATTCCGAGTAGATATATTAAACATGAAAGCACTTCACCCACCTGACAACCAAAAGCTAAATGGTTTGCAAATATTTTTTCAAGCTGTTGATCATATCTTTGAATCAGTTTGCAGCATGGACTCTTCGTTACAGGTACCAAGCTCAATTTTCACCTCAGTCACAAAGTTATTGGGGATAATACTGGTTTATATTAGAAATGTTGTCAGAATTTGTGCATTAGAAACAAATACTATACCATATGGGTTAATATTAGTTAAGAGTTGCTTACCATTAAAAAATAATTGAAACCTCGTGATGGGGGTTCTGCATGGCAGGGGGTTGGACTGGATGGCCCTTGAGGTCTCCTCCAAGTCTATGATACTATGATTCTATTATTTGATTTATATTTAATTTAAATTTGATTTCAATCTATACAATAAAAGGAAGGCAAACTGTTTTAAAGGATGTACATGTGGATCAAGTCACTAGTCTTCATGTGGATGTAGCGCATTATATGAAGGACTGCCTTTGAAGGTGTGAAGGTGCAGCTCTCCGCAAAGGTGTGCCAAGTGGCTACCAGGGAAAAATCCCGCTCAGCTGTTGTTCGCATCTCTTGAGAAATTCCTCAACATCCTCACTAGTATCATTTCGAACCAGGCATAGATCTTTCTACTCCAGCAGGCATTCGGTCCTTGATTGTACTGCTGATGATAGTACTCTTTTATTTCCATTGCAGGCCTTGGATATCATTTCAATATGCATCACCTCTGTGCCTGACTGTGCCAATATGCTATCCCCAGTCTGCCCTCTCCATAACTAATAGAATTTTTATTCTTGGATGCTATTTATTTATTTATTATTATTGATTTGTTGCATTTTTATACCGCCCATCTTCCAGAAGGAACTCTGGGCGGTTTACAAACAAGAATAAAACCAACAGTACATAACAAGTTAAAAGGAAAAGGAGAGAAAAGAAACAAAAACTAATTAAATAAAGAGGGGGAAACCCTCAACAAGAGGTGTCGCGGGCAAAAAATAAAATAAATAACAAAGAGGTCGTATATGCCTCCTTAAAAAGGAAGGTTTTCAAGGCCTTTTTGAAGGCGTGCAGGTACTGTGCTAGGCGCAGCTCACTAGGAGGATGATTCCACAACGTGGGGCCCACCACAGCAAAGGCGCGGTGACGCGTGAGCGATTTCCGCACCTCCCTGGATGTGGCCACCCTAAGTGAGTGCGCCTGCGCCATTCTACTGGGCCTGACCCCAGTTGACCTCTGGGAGATATGCTCCGACAGGTATTCCTCAAGATTCTCACTAGTATCAGGAGTGACAATTCCCTTTGCTCCCCCTCCCCCCAGGAAAACTATTTCGGGAACTGGGTAGTCCAATGGGGCCAGAGGCCACAAAGCAACAACAACAACCTGGAAGCCCATTTTACTTACTCATTTTACCTACTGCTTTTGCTGTTTGCTACTTTGCTTCCAGATCACATTCAAAGCATTGATGGCCTGCACAGTTTGAGGCCTGGTTATTCTAAGGCCTTTCTAGACCTATACCTTTAAGGGTGGTTGAAGTTTTGTGAAAATTCTGCATCTTTAGTGCTGCTATTAAAGGACCATACAGTTATTGGAGGAAGGGAGGACTAAGCTTTCTCAGTTGTAATCATTTGGACTCCCACCCATGGGAAGTTTGTCTTACTGGTTGTCTATTTTGAACAGGTTATAAAGCCCTTGTTGATTACATGTGCTGTTAATTAACAGTGATGTTAGTCTCTGCATTCACAAGCTGCCATTTTGACTATTGTTGTTACTTCAATGGTGATCTTAGAATGATTTGTTTTTAGCTAGTTAGTATTGTGACTTTGTATTTGGCATCTATTAGAGATGTGTGGATATTATGTGGACCCGAGTCTCTAGGACTGGGTAAGTCTGATTGACCACGTGATCCTTGATTGCATCCTAAGTTTCATGAAGAATGAAGTTCTTCCCATACCTGGTTCCTGTAGCCTTTACTCCTCCTCCTTTCAAGCAGATCTTTCTCTGCAAGCAGCTTGACCTTGGGATGAGCCATCCCTAGAATATACATTGGAAAAAACACATGGCCCAGGCATGGTCTATGACTATGTTGCCTTTGATTCGGTGAAGGTCTTTCTTCCTACTTTAAACACACACACACACACACACACACACACACACACACACACATACACACACACACACACACACACACACACTGGCCATTTTAGATGTCTAGGTGACCTTTGAGGTTTCTTACATGGCTGATTTACTGATAGTGCAACCCATGTAATTTTATTAGTGAAAGTGGAGTCTTTGTATATGGATCAGCTTGGATAATCATGCATTCTAATATGCATGTCACAAATATCAAAATGCATTGACAATTGGCATCCCTTCTTGGAATATTTCAAGAATTCAAGATAAGTATATTTGTAACTCATATGCTGCATTGTCATTCATTGTCATGGCACAGCAAAGTTTATTTATTGGATATTTTTAAGATGACACTTCAAAATATATATGCAATGCATTTATCCTAATTTGTGTGATTACCTGAGTGGGATGTTCAATAAAATATTATAGGGACTGTCCAATATGGCCGAGGCCACCCATAAGCTGAGTTCTCTCTCTCTCTCTCTCTTCCCTCTGTGTGTGTGTGTGTGTGTGTGTGTGTGTGTGTGTGTGTGTGTGTGTGTGTGTGTGTGTGAGAGAGAGAGAGAGAGAGAGAGAGAGAGAATTACCCTTCCTTCCTTCCTTCCTTCCTTCCTTCCTTCCTTGGTGAAGTACTGACACTGCTTAGACCAAAAGATATTTGTATGTGGTGGGATTCCCCCCTCCCTCCATTAACACTGACTGCTTGTGTCTGGAGAATCCTCACTCCTTATACAGTATACAGATTTTTGTGTATACTGTATAAGGATCTAGACTTGTAGAACTGATTTCATTGTTAGTTGGTGGGATTTCTTTTTTCAGTTAATAGACTGATGTTTATATGAATATCACAGAAGAACTGAACAACCAATGTGGACGGTCTAATCCTATCATTCTGATATGCTGGTGGACCACTTATGCTATCTTACTGTTGGTCTACTTTACTTAGGTGATTTCATGTACTCAACCAGCACAGAAATTGTGGAGGATATGTATACTACAGAAAACACAGAACAGAACAACAAGGTCCCTATTTGCCCAGGAGCCATGGCAATATAAGCAGGATCCAGCCACTGAAGGCCAACATAGCTCCATGTCAGCCAACTGTGGAAGGAGCCAATCTTTATACTGAAAGGGAGATAACTTATTGAAGTCCCCCAGTGTTGTAACAATATCGTAATTCTTGGCACAGGCAGGAAGAATCCAGCAGCACGAAGTCCAGACCTTCCATGGAGTGCTCATAAATACCATTTTGATTGCATCATAAAAAAGGAAGGGAAAATGTAGCTCAGCTTGGTAGATGGACGTGATATGCAGGCACCCCCAGGGCAAGTGATCAAGACCCACTGTATTAGGAGCTAAAAACCTCCTACAAGGTACACAAAGAAAGAAACTAGGTGTGATAAATTAAGGCAGTCCTCACAATTGCATGCTCATAGGAATATGGAAGGCAGGCATCAGATAAGATGACATGCTTGCCTCCAAGGCCAGTCCTATTGACTGTTGGCCTTGTGGTCCCAGGGGGTTGCACCAGTAGTAGACTGACCTAGATAACTGGTTGGTTGGTGAGATAGGAATCCTCTCAGTAAGCAACATTACTGTATATTGTTGGACTCTATCTACACATCTGCAAAGAACATCTGTACAGACTCTAGAGTGTGTGGGAATCTGTTGGTGTGGCAGGGCTTTTGCCAGACTGTAAGATCTATCAGGAGGTCTCTTTTTTGTTTTTTATTTATTTTATATCTTTATTTTAATTGTGACACACACACAAATAAATTAATTCTTTTAAAATTTTACATTCCAGCAGTCAAAATTATTCCCCATAACAGATTCCTCATTTTTTGTGTTAATTCCATACATTAATAAGGGCTTCCAAGTTTTCATAAATGTATCATGTTTTATTTCCCCTCTATATATTTTAATTTGATAGGTCAACTTTTCCATAAGAGCCATTTGCCAGATTCTGTTCAGAAATTTTTGTAGTGAGAGATCTTGAGCATTTCTCCAGTTTTTTTTTGCAATTTCAGCTCTTGTATCAGGAGGTCTCTTGAGAGTGTAGAAAATATACCCTAAGCAATTGCATTGTAACATTAAGAAATGGAAATCATAAGCCTGTGGATATAAATGAGGTTATGCTGCAACATCCATTATCCCTTGCTTTTCGTTAAGGATCTGTTTGCCAGATACTGGGATACTGGTTGCCAGATGTATCTATAGTCCAACATCTGGAGAGCCATATGTTCTTTATCCTAAGCTAGACACCCGCTAGACAAAATCACAGAGGTTGGGATCTACTTGTCTTCTTATGTGTACAGAAACCTTTCTAATTTTGGAGCACTTAGTTCCTTGTTTTGTCTAAGTAGTAATGTATGAGAAAAAGTTGCAGTGAGTGTGTTCTGCAGCCAGAAGTTTGCATACAAATTAGATGGTGGGGGAAAAGGCCTGTACATGCTTGCGGGTGGGTTTCCTCTCTCTGAGGTTAGAAGGATACTTTAAAAACAGGAAATAGTTACAATTGTAACATCAAGGTTCCTAAAAGTTGTTCGCTACTTTGTGACACTCTGTGTGACCTGTGGACTATGCTGGGGAATTCCTCATCCTGGGATAGGGGAGGAGATGTACCACTTTCTTGGTCCACAAGCTACCCAAGGTTACAGTTTATTTTTTAATTGCTCAATAAATTGCATTTTAATTTCTTTGTAAAATGTTGCAATGTTGCAAGCCAACAGTCTGTTGTATAAAACCAACCAAAGTAGTAAAGTCATCTCCCAAGATTATAAAAGAAACTTTTAAATTTATTTATTTATTTTATTATTTTATATTTTTACCCCGCCTTTTCCTTGGAAAATGGACCCAAGGTGGCTTACAGTAATGAGGGACAAAATACAGTCCAGTACAATTAAGACATATTTAAGTATTGAGAACAGGGAATTGAGGGACATCTTACAGTATTAAAAGACAGCATTACATTAAAGCTACAAGACAATGTGAGCAGTTAAAGAGAGAGTAAAAATTCAAAGTAAAAATTATGAGTGATGGAAACTAACATTTTAGTAAACCCTTTAGTAAACATGGAAGGAGCAACTAGATGGGAATTTGGAGCAATCTGGGTTGCATTTAAATCACTTTTCAGTATGATTTATTTTATTTCACACTTTAGCAATCCTTCCATTCACACGGGCGACATTTCTTCTCCTGTGAGAAGGATCTGGACAGCACTTCAGATCACTCCAATTTCTCTTCCTTTCGGTTATTGAAACCCTTTCCTCCCTTTTGTTGTGGCTGTCATTCTGTTGGCCATGGCAACTTCCCTTTTTTTTGTCTGTGTTTAATTTAAATCTGTAAGTGTCATACTGCTGTAGTAATATATCTACCTAGCATGGACACCCCTTTACTGTATAGCTGAAACAGCATCTGATCACTTAGGATATTTTTTTTTTTAAAGAAATGGGAACAATAAAATAGAAGAGAAATTTTCTTTGCTATAACCCACTGTATACATCACAGGTTTGTCACTGAAGAGAACTGCCATCCACAGCTCTATTTGGGAGCAAATTCAGCAACCACATGGACTGTAGAACTGGATAATTAGGAGCACTCCCAATCACACCAAATCACCTGCAGCCCTAGCGTTGTGACAGTAAGGAGTGGAACAGCTTCCAAAAGGAGAAGAAGAATGGATAGTTCTTATTTAAAACATACTGTTTGCCAGATAACAGGGCACACCAAACTGTCTGAATATGAACCAAAGAGTGGGTCGTATGCTTGTCTGATTGCCCACTGAGCTACGTTGAATTATTCAATCATAATGCATGTTAAGATCATAACTTAATTTTAGTTATACTGTACCTTAGTTATTCTTGTTTTGTTATTTGTAACTAATTACTTCCATTCTCCCTCCCCACCCACCTCTGTATTGTAGCTCTCGGATCACAGCCAGCAAGATTAATGAGTCTTGCCGGTCTGTCTGCTTAAGCTATATTTACTTGGAAGGGAGTAAGGAAGAGTGAGCCAGCAATCCTATTTATAGAATGTCATTTTTAAATACACAGAGTTTGAGGAGAGTCACCTCTGCACCAAGTGGCCGTTCCCTAGTTCTCTTCTATAATTTGGAGTGGGCAGAGGATAAAAGGGGCAGACTAGAATAAAGTAGTAATAGGATAACCGACAGAATTTGGGGCAGAGCACTATCAGGCATTTGCCTTGGGATGTGATAGGCACAATGCATGGTTTAAAATTTCTAGCATGAAGGCAGTAGAAAACAAATGGCTATCAGGCTCGGTTGATGAAATACCTCTCCAGGCAGCTGAACCATGTACTGCATCATTCTCAAATGAAGACAGAGCACGTGGCTGTTAATCTAATGATGTCAGCTGTAGAAGTAGCAACAGAATTACCTAGACACCATATGCAATCTTTTCAAAGCCACTCATTTCAAAGGAAAGTTGCAGCTTTTGGCTCTGGGGTCCACAATTAAGTTCTTCTCTGATCCAGTTGTGTGTTGTTCACTGTGCTGCATTTGATGATATTTCCATCCTGCATGGCTACTCTTTGCTGCTCTGTCAAGGAGATATTTTTAAAATTAAAATCATATACAGTCACACACACCCCCACACCATTTCGTGGTTCAGGTACTGTGGTCCCACTACATCGCGGGATCGCAGTACCTGCACCTCGGAGCCGTGCAGCGGGGGGCAATCAGGTCGCTCTGTGCTGCCCCTGTGCTCCTCCGAGAAGCCTCAGACAGGCGCGTGATCACCCCCTGCCCCCAGGCCCCACCCCATCCACTTCTGCATATCACAGATTTTCATGCATCGCAGGTGGGGTGGGTCCCTAACCCCCGCAGTTTGCGAGGGTGACTGTAACCATAACTTTGGGGGGTTAGGCTATTGAAACCACTGTAGAAAAATTTAGAATTGTTAGTAATATTTAGTATTTTTATTTTCAATTGCCTAAACCTGAGCTTGCAGTTACTGAAAGGGAGTGATCACTCTGGAGACTAGAGAATAACGCAAGAGGAAACAACAAGACAAAAATGTGTATGACATTGCCTTAGGAAATCAATTTGGACCACTGTTGGAGTAAATGTACCTAAATTACTTATTTGTAAAAGGGCTGAAGAATGGCCACCATGATGGCTGGTCTCGTGGTAGCAGCCATTTTTTTCTAAACAGAAGTAAGAAGCAGAAAGTGACCTTAGTAAGGAAGCCATGTTGATGTAGAAAAAGACGAGATGATAAGAAAAAGGCATAGGCGGTCTACCTGTTTCTTGCGTCTAGTTCTACTACTCTAATTCAAATTACTTTCAACATGTACTATTGATTCTTCCAAAAGAAAGTAACTTAGTCATAACAACCTTCCTCCTGCAGAGTGTTCATGTGATATACAATGCCAAGATCATTATGTAGCAATTTGTTCTATTACAGCTTCACTACAGTCATTTTGAATACAACTACATATTTTGCCTTTGTGTAGGATTGAGGTGTAGTACTGCAGCACATATATTGGATTATACATTTGTATATACTGTACATCTTCTAGGAGAAGAAAAACTCTGATTTTAAACCTCCCCTGCCTTGTGACGATATTAATTTCTGGAAAAGATTTCAGGAGTTAACCTCAAGGCAAAATCCGGAGCCAGAGTCTCGGAGGCAGTTCATGGCTGTGTGCAATCATGTTCTGGTAACTCCTGCGATGCAGCTGGAAGAATCGTATTGGCTCTGCCATTCCATTAGACTATTCCAGCAACATGGAGAGGAGTTTTTTTTTTTTTTTTTTTTTTTTTTGCTGCTTGTGCAGCAGTTTTAACCTCCATATTAATCTACCCAGGTCTTGTGCTCTGAAGAGGCCACTTCAGCTTTGCATGCAGTGTGGAAACAACACGGCTTCTATACAGAGCATGATACCATAGTCTCTTGAGATTGAAGGTTGGCTATACTATATACATTTGCTATGTGTTCGGGTGGCGGTTCCATCTTGTGCTTTACAGTTGGAAAGTAGCTGTATGTTCCTAATCCAATTTACCAAGGATTTCGTTGTTTCTGTGCATCTGTTGATGCATTATTGTAGCTATTCTTTTGTGAAAGGAATTGATGATCATCTAGAAGAACTTGCTATTAGCATTTATGAAGTATGAAACATTTCCAGTTTGGAAACAGCATTTTAATAAGTTTTGAAGGTTACACCTGCTCTCTATTTGTTTAAATGTTTAACACAACAGTCCTACATATTCTTCCTTGGAAGTCTCACTAAATGCAACCTTATTTATTGCTTGGTAGACCTGTGTAGCCTTGTTTTGTGAGGTTGTGATCTGATACCCACTGCCCTAAAATAATAAATATTGTTCCTTCTGATTAACCATTTACTGTATGTGATTATGTGATGTGCATATTCAAACATACAGAAATTAGCAACAACAGTTTTCTGTGACAATCATTTGTTACTGAACAGAATAGAACTTATAAACATATTTAAATGAGCCATTCTGCAATAAAGGCTTTTAATTTCTAAACTTTCAGAAGTAATTTAATCTGTGGGTTTTAGTTATCTCTAAAACCAATCAATGCTCTAATACAGCATTGATTGTAATATTTTATTTTTATGTAGCACATGAGGAACTATTTGGTTGAAGGATACTGTTTCAAATGAAATAGTTAAGTATATTAAATAAAAATTGTGCTAACCAATTTGCCTGCTGGATAATAATATACCCATTTCATTCTTTTGCAGTTGTATGAATGTAATTAATTTCATTTGTAGACTTCTGCAATTCTACAGGACTTAAGTATGTGTAGACTAGAGATGGGCACAAACTAAAGAACAAATTGCAAAATTCACCAAAAATTGCTAATATTCATCCAATTCATATTCATCCAGATCAATGCCCCAACATATATGAATCAGTGAATTTTGCCTATTTTTGATTTGTTGATTCATTGGGATATAAAAACGCCCCCCTCACACCAAAACCACAGAGAAGCTTTCCCCAGTTCTTCCCTATAATCCCTCCAAGTTCTGTGAAGACTGAGCTTCCAACATCGAATTATACTCCCACAAAAAGGCCTCACACAGGAAAGTTCCCTGGTAGAGACCAAAATACACAAGAGCTACAGAGAAGCTCCCCCCCAATTGTCTTCTACAATCATTCCAAATTTGGTGAAGATTGGGTTATCCCCATGCCAGCTGCTAAAGGGCACTTTCCTGGTGTATCCATTTTGTGGGTGTTTATTTCAGATGTTGGAAACCTTATCTTCACCAAACATGAAGGGATTGTAGAGGAGAATCACAGGAAGCTTCTCTGTGGTTTTGGTGTCTTTGGGTTCCTTAGAGGCACTTGTCAGGGGGAGATATTTGGGAGCGTAATACTTGGTTGTCTGAAACATAAATATCACCAATCTTGGAAGGTTCGTAGACAGCCAGGGGAAGTTTTTGTGTGTGTGATTTTATATCTCTAGGTGCCTGTGGTGGGATTTTAAAGCATTTTAAAGACAAAAGTGATTTATAAAAAAATTCATCAATTCATAATTTGTGATTTGTCAATCTTGACAAATGACAAATCAAAATGAATCACGGTTTTTCCAATTTGAGCCCATCTGTAGTGTAGACCTGTATATGTGTTTGCTGCTAGCAGCTTCATTAATGCTGTAACATTATTGACATTATTGTCTTAGGAGTTTAACATAACTGGCAGCTTTCATTCATATTTACTAAATCTAACGATTAAGAAGTGCATTCTGGGTACTTATAATCAAGGAAGTCTCTGTTCTGATTTGCTGTATGTTCTGAAGCATGCTTTATTACAAGTACAGTGATACCTTTTAAAACAAATTTAATTTGTTCTACAGGTCAATTTGTTTTAAGAAAATTTTGTCTTATGGAATGTGGTTTCCCATAGGAATGCATGGGTACATACAGAACAGGTTTTTTTGTCTTGCAAAGCATCCCATAGGGAATTTTTTTTATCATCTGAAGCATACCCATTACTGGATTTTTTTTTCTTCCTACAAGTTTTTTTTGTCTTACAAGGCACTTGTCTTTAGAAATACCACTGTATGTCCTTCTCACATTAATGGGACTCAAGCTGCTGCAGTCCTATTTACACCTTTGAGTAAGTGCAATTGAAATCACTTCAGAGTAGACATGCATAGGATTCTAATGTTTAGGAATTTAGCATTGGCCTACAAAACATGGATACATATTGAAGTGGAGTCCCAAAGAATGGAATAGGACTTCCTTGTGAAAGAACAGATATAGCACAGGTTGCAAAAGCACCTGCATGCTCAGAAGCAAATATGAATATAAATGTTCTTAATGTATTTAATTAAACATCTCTGATTTTGACAATTGCACTATTTCAGAAACAGTTTGGAATAATATGCAGTTGTGCATATAGGTTTGCTTATTTACTTTTCTATATAGACAGCTATCTTAGATATTATAGGCTGGGTATAGTCCTGCAGTCCTCATTGAACATCTCTGCTACCCTTCAGTTATAGAATTCTAGAGCAGCTTCCAGTAGCTCATGACACAAATTGGTTGCAATCCAATCAGAAGTCACAACTAGAGCAGAAAAGTTGAATCAATGGACCTTATGGAGGAGTTGATTCACCAAATCCCCAATAATTCAGTGGGCGTACTCTAGTTGTGATTTATGGCTGAATTTTAGCTAGTAAAACATAATGCACAATAAAGTAACAATAATCCATTAGAGAGTTGAAAAGTTAGTGCTTAAGGCATCACAGTAAAAATATTGTGTGTGTGTGTGTGTGTGTGTCAATGAATGAATGAATGATGAGACAGAGGTTAAAAGTGTAGCAAATCCAGACATCTTTGTTAATGGTTAAAATGTATTAGCATATAAGCCTTTTGCTTGGGAAGAGTTCCACAATTTTTGACCCATTCTTTGCTTGGTAACACCATCTTTCTCCCCTATCAACACAATTTACTCTTCTGCTATTCAGTACAATAACTTGATGTCTAGTGTTTTGCTGCTTTGGAAATTTTGTGCAGTTTCTGATGCCCAGCTGATTAGCAAACCAGGGTAACATCCCTTTAATAGATGAGTAAAGCCAGCATTGACAGAACTCCCATTGATGCAGTGCGTTTGCTCAAACTGGGACTAAATATTCTTTAAGTGGAAAGCAGACTGCAAATGTTACCTTAATTATAAAAATAGTGATAGCTGGTCAGGCAACAATACACAAATATTTTATGGGCTCAATGATAGACTGTATAAAGCTGTTCTCCAGTGCTATTGCTCTCCTTTCACCCTTTTCTTTTAAATAGAAAACATAACAATAACACCTCCCTTCCCCCATTACAACTGTGGGCAATTATATGTTAGTACTGAGTATCCCAAGGTGTTCCTTTGCCTCTACTCTGCCAAATTTCCCCCTCAAGTCATTCTGCTAATTAGTGTTTGATCAGATGATTAAGTTATAATTCGATTAATCTTACATGCTAAATGCTCTGAACAAAAGCATTTCCTTTTGCTTCATTGCCTTGTATTTAAGCGTTTCTGTTACTAGCCTGATGTGAATGCCTTCCCTTCTACCAACCCCATTTCCTCTTTTTATTGCTTTTTTAAAAATGGCAAAGGCTCTGTAGCTTCACTCTGACATGGCTGAAGGTTTTTTTTTTGTTTCTTTCTGTCTTATGCTTTCTCAAATTCCTGCTGGTTTTTTCATGAGCTTCCAGAGCCTGCTCTTCGGAATAAAATTTTTTGTGTTTTCCTGTTTGACCTGCACTTTTCTTATAATAAGTAATTGGAAATGCTTAATTGTGAATTGTACATATTCTTACACAAATTTAGCTCTTCATTTTATGAATATTTCTTGACTGACTTAGCCTTAGATAATAAATCTACACCATACTCCCACCATACAGTCCAGTTCATAACAGTTTTTACTTGTTATTTCTTACTTTATAGGCGGGGATTTAATTCCATATAACTGTGCCTAGGATTGCATGTGAAAGAATTAAGCCTTCTGAGAGAGCTTGCCAACATATTCAGAATCCATTGTTCCCATCCCACCCTTTTGAAGTGGTGAGGAGAGGTTTTTTTAAAATGTAGTTCTATACAGGGCAAAGTGGAATTTGCTCCCATATAAATATGCAAAAGATTGCAGTTCAAATCAAGAACTGCAGGTGTTGGTGAGAGAAGTGTTGATCAAGATACCTGCACAACACAGAAATCCACTTTCAACACAACTGCCTACATTGCTGAAAAGAAATAAACACATGAGCGTGCTTTTCTGCAGTCCTCCCTTGCCACAGGGCATCAATTGTTGGAACAAATCCATGCAAAGGTATCCAATCCATAGGTTCACTACCCACTTCCAGTGAAACAGTTGTTTAACTGATGTATTATGTATTTGTATGGCTGCCAGCAATGGCTGAGTTTAATGACAGACCATAAAATGTTTCATTTCAAACAGCTGTTCAAAGTCTGTATGTATGGTCAAATTTGCATTTAAACAGATTGATATCTGATGGTGGGCTTTCCTCAACAGGGCTTTCAACAGGACCTGATTCCTACTAAACTGGTGGGGCTTATTTTTGAATACGAGTGGCAAAAACAAATTGAGGAAGCATTCCTCTCTACTGGTTCAGATAACTCCCTTCATCTCAATGCCAGTAGCAGTGGGAGTGGCACTCTGTTTATTGCAAGTGTGTCCACTCTGGTGTCCTGTGTCAGACTCGTCTTCAGCTGCAAAGGACACCCTCTCCCTCTATAAAGCTGCTCAGACAGAGAGGGTTTGCAGTGGCCATGGTTCTGTTTGGGATTGTTGGACCTGTGCCTAATGTTGCACAACCAGTTCCATCGTTTGGGTCTGTTGCATGTGTGGTTATACATGGAGTTTATAACTCTTGGTGCAATTGATTGCACAGCCAGTTAGTTATGCAACAGACTATTTTGCAACTCATATAGACACCTGGGCAGCATAAGTTGTGTACATGGAAATCCACAACAGGAAGGGAAATAGTTCTCTGTAATCAAAACAGCCTTGGACAGTTTTCTGCTCTAGGTCAATAAAGTATGTTTTGAGGGACACTGACTTCTTAGGTTTTTCAATCTTAAGTCTTCAGTAACAGAGCCAACCCTGACCATTATCAGTCTTTCTTTCTTTCTATACATCAGAATGCTGCAGTAGTGCAGTGCTTCTCTAATTGGAGAATTGTCTGGCTGTATACCGTTGTCCAGGGAATGCTCAAGTATAATCACAATGTTTTCCATTCTTCAAGGAGGTTCCTTCAATGACCAGATGTTGTGGGGAAGAATAGGAATGTTACCATTTGTTCCTTCTGAGCCTCTTGATGTTCTCTGTTGAGGGACAGAGTGGTGTAAGCCACATGGGATGCCCTGGGATCACTAAAGGAAGCTGGTGCCTCCATTGTGGTGGATAGTGACATCAACCAAACTGGAGCAAGATTTGAGTATGAACATGGGTGACAAATGGGTGAAAGGAGACTCTCCTGTCTTTTTGTGACAAGCAGTAAAATATCTTGAGTTACCCCTCCTATATGGTTGTTAGATTTGGTGATGTGACCCCACTTCAGTGAGGTTGTGGCCCAACAGTGAGTGTGAATAGAGGTACAAATATTAATTGGGCTCATCCTCACGTGGTACATAAAATGCTTGGTAATCTCTTTGCCATGAGAAGCTGAACTCCTTTGTGTATTTTTAAGGCTGCAATTTGAATATTTCTGTTGGATGGAAAAATGTGGTAACTTGCTTTGTTGCATGGATGGGTAAGTCACATTGGATGGATGGCTTATGGGATTAGTGATCCAGTTGCTTTGTGCTTGATGTTCCTCTCTGTGTATCCAGATTAAAAAGAGAAAAGGAGACACTGCTTCTGTGCAAGGGCAGGAAGTTTAAAAACAAACCAAAATTTGCACGAATTGTGGATATCGCAGAAAGGAGGAAAATTTGGCATGGAGGATCAGAAATGGACCTTACAGACAAATTATTATTGGAAGAAGGAGATGTTTAAGTAATGTGCCTGCCTGAATGTCACAGCAGAAGTTTCTCTCACCTCTGAAATTGTGCACATGGCCTTGCTTTGCTTAGCAATCAATCTTCAGGAATAAAGCACAGGATTCCTTTAAAGTCTGAGTTCACAGACACTGAAAAACAGCCTCAGCTACCTGCAACATTAAGATATTTTCAGTTCTGATTATGGGCTATCTCTAACATTTTCTTCTGTTCTTAAGACTGAGCCATCTTGCTGTTTCAAAATGAACTTTCTTACAGAGAATCTCACCACTAATGAGTTTTCATCATATTCCTAGTCCTGAAGCATAAGGCGAAGGTTAATGGCATATATAATCTTGCTAGGAAACAATGGTAAAATTGGAATTATTTAAGCTAACATCTAGCAACAGAAAAATTGGACCTTCTGGATGCTTCACTTATAAGTCAATGTGGAAACATGCATTGTTCCAGAACAGCGACTGGCTGCTTCTTGGACAGCTGTAGGATTTCTATATATGATCTTAGTGTAGTCTTGGGCAGTCTGAGCCTGAGAAAGACACAAATCTGAGTAATAAATAAATAAATAACATCTGGAGAGAGAGAGAGAGAGAGAGAGAGAGAGAGAGAGAGAGAGAGAGAGAGAGAGAGAGAGAGAGAGAGAGAGTTTAGGGGGGGAGACCTGACCAGTGCATATCAGGACTCAGTGTATTTCACCCATTCTATGTTCCTTTTCAGTAAATATGTACAAAATCTATTTCCAGTACTATTTCCACACAACTCTCTCTGAAATTTATTATCCAGAATGCTTCAGAGATGCCACAAAGTTACTTTTAAAAAGTAATTACCTTTCATTATATACCAGAATCAAATCAATAGCTCAAACTACAGTACTATACATCCAATGAGATTTTCAAGATTCAGCAGTTAATTAAAGGAGTCTACTTTAGTTAGACTAGGAATTGGATTTAATGTTATAGCCCTCACCACATACCCTAAAGTTTATGGTATCTCAAGTTACATTGTAAAAAATGCAAGTCTTGTATTTTCCTTGCCTTTCAGTAATAACTAGAAGAGCTAGTTTTAATAAATTCTTTCAGAAATGTAAGCAGTTAGCTTGCTGTACAAAATTCACTCTTTCCTTATTTACCTCAATATTGATTCACCTCAACAGAATAGGCAGAAGGAACATAACCCATATAATATTTCCCCCATTCCCAATACTTAGTGAGGCCTCATCCTAATAGCTATAAAAGTACAGTAATTAAAATGCCAAAAATGCCAATTCCACCACAAGAAGAGTTCCATTATGTTCCAACTTACATTTCTTATGTAATATTCCTTTGTTATTGAAAAAAGGAATAGATTACAGCTAATCATTTGTTTGTATTGATAAAAAGCTGCTTCCACATTTTCTGTATGTATACTACAAACACATGGCAGTGATAATGGCAAAGCAGGCTGGAAATAAGGTTTTGGATATAAGCCGGTGGCTTTGTTCACGCAGACACCAATATGGCACCATTTTACAATAGTTTTCATGCGCTTGGAGGCATGACTCAGCACATACCCTGGAAATCAGAAAAGAGATTCAAGTTTTTCAATGATGGAAGAAATGTGACTATACAAGGATTTGACACCGCTATGGAGATCACAGCCATGGAACAAAATGTCTGAATGCATACCTTGCCTACCTCTGCACCCATCAGGAGAAGAGTCATTAATTCAATTGCTTGCAATTTAACATGGCATATAGATGACCCCTTGGGATTCTAGTTGGTGGGACAAGTAAAATTAATATGGTTTCTTTCTTTATTTCTTTCTAATATACATGCTGACAAATTACATGACTTGAGTTTGCAAAACAACATTTTTCTCAAAGTCTTTAGAATGAAATGCTTACTAGGGAAAAAAACCCTCAGCACAGTGGAGCTGCAGGAAGGGGCCTAATTGTTATGCACCATGACACAATAGATTACTGTATCATGGTTGCTTTTCAGCTTTTAAAACGCATGATGGATGATGAGGCTAATATAAATGGGCAGATAATGAAGGCTTCTGCAAAGCCTTCTTATGATGTCATGTTTTGTTTCTAAGGCCTCTCACTGCAGCCATTCATAGTGACCGAAGGTACTGTGTGTCTGAGAGAGCAGATTAACCTGATTTTAGGTGATGGGCAAGACGCAGACACAGATGAAGTGTGTATGTTAGGGCAGAATGTCTGTAAATGGGATGATCACATTGTGCTGGTGGATACCAGTTACTTCACAAACCCAGAGTTATAAAGAAAATACTGGCTTCCTTGTCAAAAAAAAATTGAAGAAAAAAGTTATGATTTTTTACAGTATTTATTTATTTATTTATTTATTTATTTATTTATTTATTTATTTATTTATTTATTTATTTATTATATTTATTATATTTCTATTCTGCCCATCTGGTCACTCTGGGCAGCTAAAGGCAATAAAACTACACAGTACAGAAATACGAAATCCTGATTAAATTAGTCACAAGACTTAATTTGGGGGTAATAGGCTATGAATTTTACACACTGTTCTGGATGCAGACCACAGATTGAATCGAATGGGGTGCATATAGTTTTAGCCTTCTGTTCTTAGTGTGCTGGTATGTGTGTGTTTAGAAACAAACTATGAGGAGCCTAGCATGCCAATCTGGAATCTAAATGTCTGAGCTTCATAATTTAGTGGGATTTGAATCTGGGTTTCCTCAGTCTTAATCCAGTATTCTCACTGATGCGCCTTGCTGTCACAGGCAGCTGTCTTTTGGGCTGGACTGCAGCCAAAGGAAAAAGCGTATCACTTCCTTTTCATGTCCTATAGTCCTAATAAAAATTCAAGCCTCTAACAGGGCTTGCCCCACTGGGCGTGTTTCAGTATTTACTGAATTTAACATTTAGTATATTCTTACCTCCCTCTCTTCAACAAGAAAGAGTCCCTGGGTGGCTTCAGAGAGCATAAACTGTTCAGACCCAACAAAAGAAAAAAGACAAGACCCAAGAAGAGAAGAGGGACTGGACATTTGGGAGGGAGAAGGAAAAAAAGAAACTCTGGCACTATAAGCTTGTTTATAGAACCCAGTCCATAGTGGACCCATTAAGTCAAAAGATAGTCTGGTGGCCACAGCAAGGGTAGTTAGTGAAGGTCACACTTATCGGTTACCGTTCTGCGGATGCCTGGCTTGAGAGTAAACTCATTTAGGGATTACATCTAACGCGAGGCTTCCTTCTAAGTAAGCCAGTACAGGATCACAGCATGGCTCATTATACAGTAAAATTGGTACATTGTCCATCATCACCATTATCATTTGATCTGAGGAAGTCTGCAGAGGTTAGTTATTCATATGGAGTATGACCATAGTATTTATTTTATTTCATTTAAAATATTTTTACCCCACCTTTTTCCTTTAAAAGGACCCAAGGTGACTTATATCATTAAAATACATATTTAAATCTAAAAATAGGAAATATGCAAATAGAAATAAGGATCAAACAGATACCACACTAAAAACCGAAAACAAAAGCAACATAAAAATACATTTGAAACATTAATGCAAAAGTAGCCATTTAAAACCCCCACTCAAGTGGCCAGTCGCTAAGAAAAGTTTGCCTGAAGACAAAGGGCTTTGTTGGCTTTCAGAAGGACAGCAAAGATGGGGCCCGCCTGGCTTACCATGGGTGGGGGCTCCAGAGTCTGGGAGCAGTGACAGAGAAGGATCTCTCTGGTATCTACACCAAATGCACCTGTGAAGATGGTGGGACTGAGAGCTCTCCAAAAGTCCCTTCAGGACATATGGACCATTCTGAAGAGCTCTCTCTCTCTCTCTCTCTCTCTCTCTCTCTCTCTCTCTCTCTCTATTACAATACCAATATCCTGAAAATAAAAGAATGTTTTCCTTTATCCAATTTTTTGAAATGTTTGTTTTTGCTTTACTAAGGAGAATAATACTAATAATAACAAAAATGGGGGAGGATTTTCCTGGAGCCTTAATGGATTGGGATTCAGAAATCCCTAGATCAATTTTCTTGCTGGAGCGGAGTTCTTTCATGTAAGGATAATCCTTCATTTGCTATTTACTCATTTGGAAATGCTTCTGCATTTTGCAACTGTCTGCATTTGGTGCTGCAGGGTACCCCCCGCCACCCATTGACAGAAACAATTTCTCTTGGCTGTTTTAATTTTTTAGTTATAGTTGAGACGGAGTCTTCTGTTCTTAGATAGTGTTTTGAATTGCATACAAAATTGTGCATAATTACATTATCTTGTTCAAAAGTCTTTGGGGAAGAGTCATTTCCCCCCTTTTTTCTGTCTGAGATTTTGCAGTAATTGTAATATTAAAATAACTTAATAAACACCTTTCCAACTCTCAGGGGTGTTACAAAGAAACAAAAACAAAATTAAGCATTCAAAAAGCACCTTTCTTTTTTTGGTGGAGGGGGGGGAAGAGAAGAAATGAATAAATATAAACAGAACTTCCTACCTGATCCAGGCCTCAGAACAAGGGATAAGCTCTCCTTTCTTTATCATAAAGAGAAGGAATTGTGAATTTCATGGCCAGCTGTAAGATAGTTAGGCAGAGAGGGATATCAGGACAGCTGATTTGGGGTAACATAAAAGGAGAGGGCATTACTGGCTAAATAAAAATAATCTGATCAATATTGGCTACTGTGCACCTTAAGCAAATATAATGTGTGAAGTTCCTTTTGAGGCAATAAAAAGGGTTGGGGTGCCTCTGGAGACTCTTCTCAAGGTGTTTGCTGTATGATCTGTGTGCAAATAATATAAAAGCCGTGCTCATTTTGTTCAAACTCAAAAGGGGATGGGAAAATATGAATGTTGGCATGGGGGAAATGAATATTCCATCCTGTATACTGTAGCCAAATGGAACTGATATGACAAACCGAGAGAGACGTACTTTGGATACCTGATCTGCTGAAGAAACAAAATGGCAACATTAAATCAAATGAGGGAAACCTGTTGCTTCCTTCAAACTGACCATATAAAATGTACTAAAAATGAAAGGGGAAACCAAACACTTGCAAGTCACTGTGAAACAGCGAGTCTGGGATCTTGTTCCTCAGGCATCTTCTGTTCTTGCCCCTATTGCAATCTTAAATCTGCTTTGCCTAACTATATTTTGATTTTAACATTGCCCTATCCACTTTGTTGGCCCTTTGGTTTAGGATTCTGCTGAAAGTCTGATAATGTCCTGGAGAGTTACAACACTGGCTAGGCCCAAAAAGAATCTTGGTTGTAACCTAGCAATAAATTAGAGTCTGCACTACAATTATTGTTTGCAGATAAATAATAGTGAGGTGTTTTTTTGCATTTTTAAAGGAGATGCTTTCTGAGTTCTGTCAAGGTGATGCAATGTATGTACCACAGCACCCTAAAATAACCATTTGTTCTGTTTTATTTAACAGCAATCCTACTACCACTTTGAAATTTCACTTTTTAAGCTAGGATCCACCTTCACTGCTGGATCACAACCAGAGATGGGGGTTTTGCATTTTTGGACTGTAATTCTTCATTCTGGGAGTTCTATTTGCGAGACAGACCCTTAAATGTGACTCACCCTGGAGAAGGGCTTAAGCTGGAAGGCTCTGAGAGCTAATGATGCCTTGCTTTATCTAGCTCCCTGTGTGGAAATAAGATCCCAGCTAGCTCTGGGTCAGGAACAGGAAACAGGTAAGCCTCAAATCCTTCACATTTAGGCCTTTCTCCCAGGAGAGCCACATTTAAGTGTCTGGCTGTCAGGTAACTCCCAGAATGGAGAATTGCAGGTTTTTCCATCCCCCAGTTGCTTTCCATGGCTGAGTGTGGATTTGAACCTGTTGTCTGGAATCCTAGTCAGTCTCTCTGCATCACACTGGGAATCTACCCGAAACATATACTTGCATCTAAATGTGTGATTATATGTTTCACTCCATTCATCTGAGGAAGTGTATTGTGAGATTGTGAGATAAATCTGTCTTGGGGCTCCCACAATATTTTTGTTTCTGATTCATTTACACCTTTAAACAGATTAACATAGCTATCTATTTAAAAACAAGTTGGATAGTAAGGACTTTCATTTAAAGTTGTGAGTGGGAATGTGAATCCTTGCTTGTCTCATCAAAACATTTTGCCTCATCTGCAAGAAGGCATGATTTTCTCTGCATTTTGTGCAATCATGCACGACAATGACACTTGCTGTCTTGTTGCATGAATCTAAATACAACTGCTATTTCCAATTAAAGAAGATGCACTGAATGTGTTGCTGAGTGGTAAGTCAATAATTATATAAATCCCCTTGATTCCCAGCTGAAATGCTATTGCTTAGTATAATAACTTGGAACTTTTAAGCTTGTTTTAACACTCTCTTGGTCTAATGACATTACTTTTATGCTCTTTATGCTTTATATATTTTTATGCTTTTATGCTTTCATGCAACAGAAAAAAAGATACTGTTTTTCCACAGAGCTATTTTGTGCAAAATGGTGAAACCTCAGCAGAATAAAGGGGCTTGCTTTGTTCTGTCAGAGGAGGTGAGAGCTCTCATAGGGGTTAGCAAACAGGCCGTAGTGAGAAATGCAGTGAGATTTCTTCATGTCCCTAGTTGATTGTCATTATTGAGCAGCTCCTCATGCTAAGCGAGAATTTTGCCATCCTGTAGGACATTCTCATACACACATTTCTCTTCCGAACAGAGAGTGCTAAACCTTTTTGGTTAACATTTATTGGCTGAAATACAGTAGTAGATCAAAACTAGAGGAAGCCCCTGGAATCAGTGGAATTCATGTAGTTGATTCACCAACTCCCCACTGATTTGTAGGCCTACTCTAGTTCTGACTTACAGTTATACTGCCTACTCCTTCCCTCTCCAAATGTTTTTCTTTACCACCTGCCAGGACTACTGGGTTCTAGGCATCTGCTGAAAGCAATTGTCACAGATGCCTTGCCCCATCTTGGGTTATGACTGGGTGAAAGGTGTCACAGATAACCCTCTTGCAAACTGGCACTTGAAAGGGCTATGCAAGGTGTTGAGATTGCCACTTGTCATGGCTGATATCCTCCCACTCATTAAGTATAGTGAGGCAACCAGATCAAGGAGCAGATCCAGAATGGAAGGAGTGACAACCTCCTGGTTGTTCATCAAGAACTCTGTTCCTCTTCATCAGAGTGCAGTTGGGGTGTGCTACACAACTCTCAATGAGCTTGCTGCTTTAGATGTGGTGGCAGATACTATTCCTTTACCAGTGTGGAATAAAATTCAACCAAGGAGGGATGTTCTCCTGTCGACCATAAGCAAAGAATCTATTCAGCCAGTCCTGGGAGGGACAAAATATACACAGGGATTCTGTTGTAAAGCTGCTGCATACAAAGAAGTCCTGGATAATCAATACTGCCTAGATTAGAAGACTAACAGAGTGGGCAAAGGGAAATATACCAAGGGGCTAAAAGAGATTGTGTTAGATTGATGTTGCAAGATAATTCAATATATGCATAGATACAGGTTTTCTGTACTGGGATATACTGTATAAGACTTTGTCTTTCATATAACTGGATAACATTGCTCTTGTGCTGTAAAAGAGAGAATATTAGCCATAGTAATAATTTCAAAAACGATTCACTATAAAGGGGCATTCTTATAAGAGTTAGGAAATAAAAGTATCATCTTATGCATATTTATGCATATTCAGGTATACATATCTCAGTTGGCAAGATAGAATGAAAGTTGTAAAGGTAGGCATAGACATTGGCTGAAATTTCTCTTGGTCGCATGTTTTAATTCATAATGATATGCAATTTTGCAGCTTTTCACATGGCAACTACTCAGTTACCTCAACCACTCCTTAACTCACTTGGTTTCTTTCTCTCATACTATCAGCTTTTATAACAAATAGTGGCATAAATATGGAAAGAGATGGTAGTGTGTGTGTTCAAAAGCAGCAAGGGTAAAACGGTGTCCAGGAGCTTTGGAAGAAATATATTGATTGTGCCTTCCTGCAGTTGCTTCTTTGTAATGTTTTAGTATCCCAATCTAGTTTGGGGATGTACAGTTTATGAACTCGATACATGCTGGTGCTCTACTACAAGCTTGATACCCTTCCTGTGATAGTCCTGCTGGTCTTTGTCTTGTCCCACATGTCTTTGTTTGTTTTTCATGCGTGAACCATCTGAGGCTACTTACTATCTAAAAATCCTTTCTCCAACTCCTCTGTCTTTTTACTGCATCACACATGTATCCAGAAGTTGAGTCATAGCAACTGGACTTCTTTTTTGTGAGATTGGAAAGTTTCACTATTCATCCTAGTAGCTTTGTCAGTCAGAGGAATTTATAATTCACCTTGTTTTCACACCACCCTGGTCTGAATAAGCTCATTAGGTGGCCAGTGGCTTGAATAGGCTTGTTAGAGGGACAGTGGCTTAAATAGGCTTGTTAGATGTACAATGGCCTAGAGTGTGTGAAAGTCCCACTTTTTCAACCCTTTCCAACATCCATTAAGTATGGATAGTTAGGCGTGGCCTTGCTGGTAGTGGTGTGAAGTGCTTCTGATTTGTATGGGGATCAATGAAAGAGCAGCATGATAAGTGGCAGACAGATTGTGCCTAAGTCCCTGACCTCTGTTGAGAGAGGGATTTTCAGTACACACATGAATGGCTTCCCTGACCCCTCTCTCAAATCACATATTTTCTCTCTCTAATACGTGTACATCAAGTGATATAAATAAGCCTGATCTGTGAGAAAAATATGTTGGAGTTTTACTAGATGACTTTTGTTCCTCTTAAACTTTTTTCTGCCGGTTCAGACTGATACCAGAGTTGAGGTGTAAGTCCTTATTGGTTGAAGAATGGCAGAATTATCCCTTCAGAAAGTGGATAATGTTGCTGTATTCTTGAGAAGAAAGGAGAAATGTGTACACAATTGCTCCTAAACATCCCCTCCCATGGAGTAGAGTCAGACAAGCCTCCAGGTTTGCCAAGGAGCTGACAGTGATGAAACAATTGGGACACAAACTAGAATGATGGTGGCAAAAAACTCAGAGTGAATCCAACTGAGCAAGGGCTGGTGCAGAAGGCAGAAGGCCCATGTATTTCATTTGGATGATTGGGATAGAATTTTGAAAAGTCCAAGCTCTGAGCCTCAACTAAGAAAACTACCTGGCTTTTTCCCCATCTTGCCAAGGAAGGACCTTACTAAGAAATAACTCCTGGCAAATCCATCTTTTGGCATGTTATAACCTATTGGTACTGCTCTGAGGGAGAGGGTTTCACCCTTGAAATATTAGCAACGTTTTTGTGAATTTTCTAGTAGCCTAAAAGTATCGCCTGTTCAACTTTTGTATTTGGTTTCTGTGATGGCTACACGGCTTCTCAACTTGTTTTGCTTCAATATATGCATAGGTAGATGCCAGACTGCCTTTCTCCAACTGGATTGGGAGGGAAGACCGAGATGGGGAAGGCATGGTAAATGGGTGGGAAAGAGTTACCTGCACTTCCTCTTCTCCCCATTTGGGCTGATAGATAAGAATTATGGCTATGCCAAACTGGGTATTCTGAGAGTAGTAATTCAAAAACACAATGATACCCTATCTCTAGGGTAGGAATATCAACTGATTCAGGGCTTCTATGAAAGAGGAAATGTATGAAGAAGGGAATAATGGCAAGTCCTATGGCCCTGAGAGACAAGCAAGGCGATCATAGCATCAGCTGTTACAGAATAGAGTTTGTTCATCAGGTTCATCCTGTGTTGTCCTAATTTGAGCACAAGAGGCAGGGAGACATTTACATACTGAGGTCAGAGAAGAGCAGGCTGCAAAAATAACTGACTTGAACAGTTATGTTAAAGCTCAAATGAATGTATGTCTCTTTGCAACACAGTCATTCTGAGATTTCTTAGTCAATTAACTAGTAGTGTAATGCCATTAAATTCCACTGTCTCAGTTTAGGCCATTTGTGACAGAACTGAACATCTGTGTAAGTTGTAATTTAGTGTTTTCACACTAGAGTCATCCTGTGAAGACTGATTGTTAATTTCCCCAGTAATTTGTAACAGTGTTAAAGAACTTGACTTTCTAATAGCACGGCACTCCCATCATGTTCTCTTTTCTTCTGCTTGAACTTTTCTTCTCCTTTCTTCTTTGATAAAGATCCATCAAAGACCCTTTTGGATTAGAATGCCTCCTATTTTCTCAGCATATATTAATTTACGTTGCAGTGCTATACACGTTTGCATGCTGGGCATAAGCTCTGTTGAACCCCCACCCCTCAAAAAATGTTATTTCTGTGTAGAGACATTGATAGGATTGCACTCTTAGCTTTCAGAAACTTTGGGGGGGCTCCTTGAGTTAACTCCAGAGATAATACAAAGCAGTGCATTCAGTTCCACTGTGTTTTCACATTGGATTGTCATAGTCTCCGGAGAAAAGCAGAAAAAGTGACAAGGGAGAAAATCGTCCCCCATTGTTGCCTGATGACAGAAAAGGTTTTTAAAATCAAACACCCTTGTATAGCCTTGCTGTGCACAGAGTAAAATCAAATTAATTTTGAATGAGCTGAATAAATAATTTAACTGCACCACTTATACCACTTTTTATAGTTTAACTCCATGAAAAATCATTTCAATTAGAAACTCCCACTCAGTCTAATATGCAAGGAGGCTTCAGAACAGATAGAAAGTCCTTTCGGATGTTATTTTAGGCAGAAAAAAGTCTGTTTTTACAGTAGTTATATTAGAAGTGTAAGAATTGCTGCAGAGAAAAGGCAAGAACTTTCACTCATTTTCCTTTTGGTAGGGTAAGTGAGTTATTTCAAAAATTTATGAATTAATAATTGTTTGACAGAGAGGGTACCATTTGTCAAAATGCCTTAGCTTCCTATGCCTTCATGTTATATGTATGACATGGCTACAGCTTTTTTCATTAAATATAGAATTATGAAACTTGAAGATGCCTTGGAAATTATCATACCCACATGCAGAAATCCAGATATACAAGCATCCTTGAAAGACGGCTGCCCAGTCCCTGTTTAGATATTCATTATCATCTTCCATCGATAATTACTTTTATTCTCAAATCATTAAAACTTTTTTTTCTCTTGAAGAGGAGGAACCCAAATTTACCTTTCTCTAACTGAAAGCCATTCATCTCTGTCCATCCCAAGAACTGCAGAAAACATATATTAGCCCAATTCTATCTGGCAATCCTAACCATCTTTGTAAGTATTGTCCAAAAAGTTATATAGTACGACCCCTGCATCCGCTGATTCACCAGTCGTGGATTCAGTTAATCTGCAGTTGGTGATCAGTGGGGGGGGGGGTTCATCACCACTGCTGCCGCTGCCGCCGCCGCTGCCACTATAGGCCAACCAGGCACCCTCCAGGGTGGGGACTCACCTGGCTGACCAACCAGCCTTTGAACTTCTGAATCGGGTCCCAGGCGGTGGAAGGTTTGAACCTCCCGCTCAAATTTCTGATCTGCTGTCCATGACCTAAGCGGGAAATTCAAAGGCTGGTTGGCCAACCGGGTCTATAAAGTTCCCACCTCACCCGTCTAGAGGGTGCCTGGCTGGTGGCATCAGCATCAGCAGTAGGGAAAAAACTTACTTCCACTGCCACTGGCCAGGCACCTTCCAGAGGGGTGAGGTTGGGACCCGCCTGGCCAACCAGCCTTTGAATTTCACACTCAGGTTCTGGGCAGCAGACTGGACATCTAAGTGGGAAGTTCAAACTTCTACCACCTGGGACTCGTCTCAGAAGTTCAAATACTGGTTGGCCAGCTGGGTGAGTCCCCACCCCACCCCTCCATAGGGTGCCTGGCTAGCCTGCTGTGGTGGTGGTGGTGGCGGCAGCAGAGAGAAGGAGGGCAGTGGGCTTCAGGGTGGTAAGTTTTATTTTTAATTTTTACCCCTCCTCGCTGCCACCACCACTGCAGAGCAGCCAGGCACCCTCTGTCTGGTCTGCAGTGTTGGCAGCAGCAGCAGTGGCAGCGACGACAAGGAGGTAATAAAGCTTTTTTCTTTTTCTTTTCTCCTTGCCACAGCCAAGCCTGGTGGCAAGGAGAAAGGGAAAAACACTTTCTTCCCTCCCTGCCATTTGGGGGATGTCAGGAGTGAAAGCTTTTGTCCCACCACCCCACCACCCATGTCACTGTGGTCAACCTGGATAAGAGTATTTTCTCTTATTTGTGGATTTCACTATCAGCAGGGGTCCCAGAACTGATCCCCCATGGATACGGTGGTCCTACTGTAATTTGTCTCTATCCTCATTAAAATGATGATAGTGAGATAATGATGCAGGAGATGTCTGGCTAAGACAAAACAAAGGGAAACCAAAGGTGGTTGGATTAAAACTGTCAAACTATTCTGGGAATGAAAGTCTCCTTTCTTGTAACTTTTCAGGGGACAGATTTTTTAGTCCTTTGAAGCAACAATGACATCTGAAGATAATACTGTAATATTTTATCAAATGCTATCTGTTCATTATAAAAGCCATACATTTTCAAATCTTTGTGATATTTAAACCTTATCTGTAACAAGGGCAACCATGAAGTCATCACCCCTTGAATCATCAATTCTTCCTTAGATTTTAAATTCTCTTCTACACCTATATATCATTATATGCCACAATTTTCTCCAAGTTTAAAAGGTTTGGGTATGTAAATGCTTTCACAGGTGACACCCATCTTGGGATTCCCATATATATATGCTTTTTCAGTTTCTCTCAAGTTTTCAGCAGAATGACCCTAAGATAATGGTTGTGAAAGAAGCAGTTAACTGATTTTTAAAAAGCAGTCGTCTTCTGGGATTTTACATTGCTTGATGTTACTTTGTAAATGGTAGGGCACTCAAGAGGGTATTCTGAAGATAGTCTTGCCTGGTACCATTGCTGTTGTCACTATTCAGGTTGCCCTTTCCTATGGAAACTTGGCATCCATTTTATTACTGGAAATGTGGGCATGAATGTCGGATCATTTCCTGGTATTTTGAATTGTGCCTACATAAGCATATTATTGCACATTCATAAAATTGAGATTTTGTTAAAAGAATGGAATACATATAACTATAAATCTGTGAGACTATGTAGCGTAACATTTAACAAGTTATGTCTGGGCATTAAATTTTCCACTTAGAGATTATCTTTTTTGGGCATTAATCAGAAGTGTTAGAGCCTTGGTCATGGCCTTAAGATTTTTCTGTTGTCACTGAATTTTATCTGTTGCTGCGGTATAAAATTTTAACTGAGCGATGGACCTAGAATCCTATCTATCTTTAATTATTTGATAAGTGACTTCCTAACTTAGTTCTTCCCTCTTGAGAAAGACTAAGCTTTATTTCCTAGGAACACTTTTAATAAATAAGTACTGTGAAAATGCTGCCTTGCACAAAATACATTTTTGTGTAGCGCTTGGGAAGCACACTTTTCAGGTCACACTGAGAACACACTGCTTTAACAGACGGATGGAAACCCTTTTGAATACTTAATGGCCGTCAAGATGTATGACAAATGGATAATGGGAATATCGGCTAGGGTCAAATGCTTGTATCAAGAGTATCAAGAATATCAAAGCTGGCCCTGTCATTAGGCAGAGTGGGACAGCAGCTTTTTAAATCCAGTGGCAACTCTCTCCCACAGGAGTCTCAAATAGCCTTCTAGTCTTACCATTCTCTGGGAGAATAGTATTATATGTGCCACACAGATTCTAAACTGAACTGTTCCCCTCAGGTTTAGAAGTCACCCCATTGTCACTGTTAAAGGAATGGTTAATTTTCTACTTTATTAGTTGATATACATGAAATGGAAGGAACGGCCATCTTAACCCTTGCCTCAGCCAACAGAGGTCTTTGGATGGGGCTAATGAGCAAAGAACGTGCTTTGTTGTCCCCTTGGGAATGAGTGTCTTGTAGTTTGAAAGCATGTAAATGCAAGTAGATAAATAGGTACCGCCATAAAAAGCAGGAAGGTAAACAGTGGCCTGTGCACAGAAATGCGTTCAGCCATGCCGGCCACATGGCCACGGACTTGCACAACACTGGCTGTTTGGCTTGAAAACGGAGATGAGCACCACTCCTAGAGTCAGACATGACTAGCATGCATGTATGAGGGGAACCTTTACCTTTTTATGCAAGGTAAAATGTTCCAATAATAGGTTACATGTAATCAATAAAATAAGATCTCAAATAAAGATGCCATGTGTACATTCCCGTTGAGATGGCCCATTTCCTTGAAAAAGTGTGGCTTTGTTTCTCTTTTTATTTTATTTTTCCTTGTTCCTTTTCCTCTTTGTTTTGTTTGGCTTTTGTTTTTTGTATGAAGCTACCAAATTCTGCATAGCTTACAATTCTTTCAGGCAAATCTACGGGAAAGATACTATTTGGAGCAGGAATAGTTACAGTCCTCTGCAGCTTGATATTTCTTCTGACTTCTCTTGGTGAAGCCTGACTAGGAACGATGGTGTCCTACAGAACAATTGTAATAATCATTTGAAGTTTGCCATTTCCTCAGTGGTTCCCCACTATGTCGGCTAGAACATCTGGAAACCCAAGGTTAGGAAACATTGCTGTAAAAAAATGATCATAATACTCTCAGGAAATCATATGAGATTTCTTGGGAGATAGCTCAATGTTCCCTGGAGCAACCTTGCTGAGAGGAGGGGGGACCCATTGCTTTCCCCCCTCAATTGTTTTCCCAGAATGAGAAGTTGAACAATTTACTTTCCTGAGCAAAAGACATGAGATAAAAGGCAATTGTGGAAAGGGAAGCTGACACAATCAAATTTAGGCTCTGTTCTACTGGAATGGAATACTGTATATACTCGAGTATAAGCCTAGTTTTTCAGCCCTAATTTTGGGCTGAAAAAAGGGGTCCTC
>JAHTLZ010000021.1:1158952-1234159 GCA_023846285.1 Phrynocephalus versicolor
GAGTATATACGGTAACTGCTCCCAAGTTACAAATGAGGGGCAAAAGGCCAAGTAGAATTTGTCTGTCTGTGGAACTAAACTAGTAGTTCTGTTTCATTTCTGTCTTTCTACAAGGTTTGAAAGCACGTTACATAGTGACTACAAGTGCTGGGTTTTAATTGAGAATACCTGGTTTCAAAGCCGTGTTTACTATTCAAGGTCCCTGGCTAATCTTTTGTGTATTAGCACATCTCAGCTTATATAGTGCAATAGATGAAATAGAAATAGATTGCATATCACTTTCAACGTCTTATAATTAGAAGCTTTTAGACCTGTCAGAACATTTTACTTATTTCCAAGTCAAATATACTTGGGCTTGCTAAGTTTTATAAATGCACAAAGTACATTTAGTAAAAATGTGTTCATCATATTTGTGCACCCATTCGACTTTGCATTTCAACATGGAAAACCACTTTGTCTTTGCTCCTTTCAAGTACTAAATGGTGGAAAATGTCATCTTCTTTGTCTATGCATGTGCATTCTGAAATTGGTACATGTTGTCTAAAAATTCCTAGCTGTGCCATTACAATGGCATTATTTGGTTCCTCCTCAAGGCCTCACCTTTTTACTTTAAGAATGGAGCTTAGCATTAGGAAATAGAGCAGAAAATCAATCTACACCACAGTTTCATGTATTATATTTTGATTGCATAAATAGTTCATCAGTGCATAATGGTGCAGGGTGATTAATTTTACCCTAAACTTTAACTCAACTTAAACAGCTACCTTAATATCCTTATCGGTGCAGAGACCCCAGGGTTGTGAATGATGTTGCCTCTGACTTGGCTGGTTGTCATCCATTTAATGTCTTTAAGATTTATTATGGGAGAAAAGCAGGTTTTCTTTTGGGTGAGAGGGTGACGAACAATGTGGGAAATACTCTCAGATGGGGACAGTTTAATTTGTATTCTTTCCCACCAGCTACATGGAAAACTGCTGCCTAGATGCCCTAAGCACATCCGATCTCACCTGATTTTGGAAGCTAAGCAGGGTCAGTCCTGGTTAGTACTTGGATGGGAGACCACCAGGGAATACCAGGTGCAAACAACTCTAGTATTCCTGCCAAGAAAACTTCATGAACATGGAGTCACGGAGAGTCGGTCATGATTGTAACGACACAACACAACACACACAACACACACACACACACACACACACATGAAGAACTAGTTAATGTCAATCAGTCTGGAGTCCTCTCCCAATACAGTGGTACCTCGGATAACGGTAATTCGTTCTCCGAGGTTAGTCGTTCTCCGAGGTTAACATGTTGTTATCAGAAACACGGTTTCCCATAGGAATGAATGGGAAACAATTTAATCCATTCTAGAGCCTAGGAAAAAGGCACAGACACCTGGTTGTTTGCTCAAAACTCTTTATAAAGTGCACTTTAAAGGCACAGATGCAATGCCACCCGGAATAACTCTTTTTTACTGATGCATGCTGGAAATTCGTTATCCGAGGCAGTCCATAGGGAAAATTAGTTATCTGAGGCAGACCTATACCTAGAAATTGTGATTCGTTATCCGAGGCAGCCCATAGAGAAAATTCATTATCAGAGGCAGTCCTATACCCAGAAATTTGCAGTTATCCGAATTTTTCGTTATCCGGGGCAGTTGTTATCCGAGGTACCACTGTATGTCCTTTTTTTCATCTGCTTCTGGGGCTTCTCCTCCCCCATTCCCATCGAATAAATTCACAGTGATGTAATCAGTGTGATCAACTGAGTCAATGTGCTGACTTTACCAGCTTCCTAGTTCAAGATGTGGAGAGAGGAAGCAAAGAGGCACTTAAGGTGATGTCAGCTCTCTCAATCAAGCACCCCTTGTGTCCAAACCATTTTTAAAATGACTTGGTGCAAGGGCTGCTATGATTGGGCAACTGGAGACCAATAGGGATGAAATTGCTAATTGGTAGCTTAAGGAGGTATTTTTTTTTCTAATCCACATCTTGCTAAGCTTGTTAAGGTAGCTCCTCCTGCAAATCTGGACAGACATAGCAGAGCAACCTTAAGAAGCAGCGAACAAGATAGATTGCCAGTTTGCTCCATTCTCTCTGCTGATTCCTATGTGGTCAGCTAAACTGAATTCACCAGGGGAAACCTGATAATTGCAATGGATCTATTTTCATTTTCCTTGCTCTGTAGCTGCACCCTGAGAGGAAAAATATGTGGGTAAATTTCATATATGTACCCATGTACTTTTATTGTTTTTAGCCTTGATTATTTTCTTTGTTGGTTCCTGATAACTGTTGTATAATTGCCTCCAGTTTTGTATATTGTCCTCCAAAGGTAAGATACAAATGTTTTAAATAAATAATAAACCTAGAGCCTTTGAATTTAGCTCTGGGCATAATGGCTGATTAATGCTTTCTTGTTGAAAAGTTTATACTGTACTGAAAACTGGAGAATCCAGTAGCAAGCAGCTGTACAGTATCATTGTTGCCTTATTTTTGTTTGTTAGTTCTGAGAGTATCAGACAAGTTTTAATTGTTATTTGATCTAAGTTGCTTAAACATTGAGATGTACTGGATTTTAAAAAAATAATATCTTCCAATATCAGCATTGCCATAATGGCTGGAGAATTGTAGCATGTGATGTCTAAAATAGTAACTTTGCCAAGCTTTTTCCCCATCATCATCACTGCAAGATCTAATGTTGGCCTAATACCTTTTGGTATACTCTCCACCCTTGAAAAAGGCAGAATAAGAAAATCAGTGGAATAGTATCCAGATTGGAGCTTCCATACTGGCGATGTGGGTGGCACTGGGCACAGTTAGTAAGATTCTAAGAGCTAGATCCAGTTTTTAGGCCAAATTATAGTCAACCTATTGAACTCTCTCTCTCTCTCTCTCTCTCTCTCTCTCTCTCTCTCTCACACACACACACACACACACACACACACACACACACAGAATTCCAAGCAAAAGTTAGGAGAGAAACATAAAGAGTTGCTAAAAATGTACTGAAGAGGAACCTATTTTGGGGTGGATAGTGTTTTGCTTGCCTAAGTTCATTTTAAGTTCTCATAAAGTCACCGGTCTTTGTGTGTTGTGTCATTACAGTCATGACTGACTCTTTGTGACCCCATGTCCATGGAGTTTTCTTGGCATCAATACTGGAGTGGTTTGCCAGTTCCTATTCCAGGCACCTACAGCACCTGGTGTTCCCTGGTGGTCTCCCATCCAAGTACTAACCAGGGCCGACCCTGCTTAGCTTCCGAAATAAGGCTAGATCGGATAAGCTTAGGGCATCTAGGCAGCTCCGCCAGCCTTTAAGCTCTAGCAAATGATCTGAAGATACCAGGTTCTCCACACTACCTTACATACTGACATGCCCAAGCAATGAGAATGGAAAAAATATTTTCTTTGAACTTAATAGTCCTTCAGATTTAGGAGTGTTTTTAAGGCATACTGTTCTGTGCCCAAGAGAATAGGTACAAGTAGACCCAATTTTTATTTCACACTCTCCACAAGTTATGATATCCTATATGTGTCTTTTCCTAAGTAGCATTTTGCAGGCTTAGACAATGTGAGAACCTGACAATGAGGATATGCCATATGCCTTTATAATGCATATACTGTATTTACTAAGTTATTAGAACAATATGGTTTTGGTTATGTAATACAGGCTTTTAACTCCTCCATGTGTCCGCTGCTAGATAATATAAGCTAAGGATTAAATGTTCATGTTTCTAAAGGATTAGCAAACACTTTAAACAGAGACTGTACAGGTGATTTTACTGTGACCTTGTTCTAGGAAGGGAAATTTAGGTCCTGGTTGAAGTAAACTATTCAAGTCAATAGAGAGAGATAACTGCTTCTAGATGTCTGCATAAACATATTTTTAAGGAAGAAAAAGAAGCAGTTTTGACTATATAAGAATGGAGTAAGGATTATTAGGTAATAAAATAATCTTTGTAGCATTTGGGAGTTGGGTCATTTGATATTTGTTACTCAACCTTGTCTTTATTAGGAACTGCATAGGTGCAACTTTATAAACAGAAGAGAAGCTGACCCAGGTTTAGTGAGTCCCAGAACTGGATGCTGAAAAAAGTCATTGTGGAGTTCCATGATCAATGTTCTTTTAATATCATCTCTTCCTCTCACTTGATCATTTCTCGAAATATTTAGATGCAGCAAAATAGGGCAAATAAAGGTCATTTTTAAACCCATAAACCCATTGTTTTAATCATCATAATCTGATTTTTAAAATTTAAATTGTGATTTAAATCAATTTGATTTAACTCAAATACACCCTGTGCTTAAATCGTTTTCATTCTCATTGAGAAGAAGAGTGTAGAAGCTAGAATCTTACTGTTAAGTAAAATGCCAACAACCCACACAATGCTTATAATTGAAAAATAAAATGGCAGCCATTCAAATTTGGAGAAATTTGTATAATTTGTTTAATACTAAATTGGCTTGATTCCCCACTCCCACACCACAAAACATTATTCTCACTACAGCAACAATTCTGTTAAAATCACAAAAATTTCCCATGTTATCCTGTCCAGTAATATGGAAATGTTGCAATTATTCATCTTTCAATGTAAAGACAAAATAAAAAGTATTTTTTAAAATATTTGGATTTTATCTCTAGGATAGTTAGGCCCTTTTCTCCTTTGGGCTTCTGACTTTACTGTGCTTGTCTCGTGTGATACACAATGAGTGTTGAAAACCATAAGTCTGGAACTGTTTTACCCCATCCCACATTTAGAACCCACTCCCAGAATCCCAAGCTATAGCTTAGCCAGTCATAAAGGAATTAGAGCCCAAAAGATGTCTAGCGTAAAGTAGTGCAGTTTGCACTAAGAGGGCAGTATAGAAATAGAAAGAAAGAAAGAGAGAGAGAGAGAGAGAGAGAGAGAGAGAGAGAGAGAGAGAGAGAAAGAATCTCTCACCCCTGCTGTGACACTGATCAGCAAGGTCACATCCTTGGACCTCTGTAGATCTTGTCTTCTTGGTGGACAGATCCATTCAACCAAAAACAGTTACAGAGTAAACTCCAAAATATCATAAACTCCCTGATTACCCCCAGCACACTTTGCCAATTAGCTAACCCCAGCCCCTTTAAAGTTTCATAACTAAGTCCCCTTTCCCCAGATTCTTTCCAGATTTAAGGGGTTTCCTAAAATCACTTCGGGAATGTACCCCTGCTACCTTGGAGGCCCAAGGTAGGTAATAATTTTCAAGTGCATATATTTTAAAAAATGTGCAATCAAAAATTACTTACCTTGGGGCACCAAAGTAGCAGGGGTACCTTCCAAAAGCAATTTTAGGGAACCCCCTGAAATTTAGAAATATTTGGGGGTAAGGGGGCTAAGTTATTAAGCTCCTAACGGGGTGCCTGTATGAGCTTTTTCACTCCCTAATTGGAATTGGAAAGAAGCCAAGCCATGGCCAGGGAACCCAGGGTAGCATAGCGATTCATTTCTGTTTCAATTCATTACTAATGAAACTACTTTTAAAAAAAATTTAGTAATGAAACAAAATGTTCATTTCCTTCATTAATGAACCCTTTCTTCATCCTCCCCCTTTGGAGTTGAATAACTTGTCCCCTTCTACCCCAAACCTCTCCAATTTGGGGGGTGCTTAAAGAGAAGGGCTTGAGGAAGCTCCACTGTAATTTTCATGCTGTTAGATGCCAGGGATCAGTATTTTTAAGCACATAACATTGTAATTAGAATTTTTTTCTGGGGGGCACCCCCTTTGAAGTTGAATAACATGGTCCCCTGAACCCCATATATTTCCAAATTTGGAGGGCTTAAAGGGGAGAGTCCAGGAAAGGTACCCACCAAATTAGGTGCCTATAGGACATAGGGGACCCATTTTATAGAATAACAAATCAGTTTATTACTTTTTCATTTTATACCATTTTTAAAATATCATTTCTAACAAAACGAAATGAATCACGATGGGAGCAAAATGAAACAAAACTCAATTTTTCTGTTTTGTGCCCATCCCTAAAGGAGAATGCAGGTTAGAAGTTTATTTGTTTATTCTTTATACAGTATTTATGTTTTAATTTAATTTGTTTTCAACACCCTTTCTTCTTTTTCAAACCATTTTTAGTCATGGAGCATATAGTCAAGTGTGTATATGGTTACTCATTGTATTTTATTATTATCACGTTAAAAACCAAGAGTAAAATCCAGTTGTTAGTCCCAAGCAGAGCAAATTCCACAGCTAGGTACCTAAACCATGGTGTGGACATGGCCTTCAAGTCAACATTTTTTGTGAGTTTTAGCATTTTGTGTACACAGTATGTGGTCTTCGGGCCCCCAGAATGAATCATCTGAATTTCCATTATTTATTATGGGGAAATCTGCTTTAATATACTGTAATAGTGTTTTGGTTTCCAAGCATGTTTCCAGACCACATTTTAAATTCAGTATCATCAGACCTACCGTATATACTCGAGTATAAGTCAACCCGAGTATAAGTCGAGGCCCCTAATTTAACCCCCCAAAACTGGGGAAATGTATTGACTCGAGTATAAGTCTAGGGTGGGAAATGCAGCAGGGCCTGGCAGCTCTTCCTTTGTGAGCTGGGTGTGTGATGTTTAAAATAACTTTTAGCCACTGTTGCAAGTGCTTGGGTCAGTGGCTAAAAGTCATTTTAAACATTGTGTGCCACTCCCCTGTGATGCAGAGGGGGGGGGTCATGAGAAGTGACATGCAATGTTTAAAATGACTTTTAGCCACTGACCCAAGCACTTGCCTCAGTGGCTAAAAGTATTGACCCGAATATAAGCCGAGGGCCCCTTTTTTCAGCCCAAAATTAGGGCTGAAAAACTAGACATATTTGAGTATATACAGTAAGTCAACTTGCAGCACACTATCCAGTGATGGCTGAGAGATAAAAAGCAAGTTTGCTAACTGTGAGGGGAACTTCTCTGAGGGAGAAAGAGTGACCCCTGCACAACGCAATGTGGAGAGGGATGCATGGCTGGAGAAGCAGAAGAGCAGGGGGGCACCCCAGACATCCCCCCGATCCTCAGGACAGAACCATGCTATGGAAGGGGTTTTATGATGCTCTTAAGATAATACAGGAACAGAAGGAGAAGGAAAAGGAAGAGGCCTCTGGCGTGACAGGAAATAAGGGTGAAGAAAAGACAGGAAGGTCCCACCAATCAGGAGTGCTGGAGGTGGGGTTCAGAGACTGTAAAAGGGAGAAAGCATGGGTGCTCCCTCCAGATTGGGAGTGGGTTTGGATGGAGGGTCCATGGACAGGAAATTGGGAAAGGTTGATGATGCCCAAGAAAGAGGCAGAGAGTTATAAATGCGGGGTGCACAAACAAGGTTGTTCCTATTGGGGACAGAGAGAGGGGCCTGTGAATATAACTGCAAGAGGAAGGAGATACGGAAACAACTGGAGTTGGAGCAATGGCTGGCCAAGCTACGGGAGGAGGCCAAGGCCAGGAAGCTGAACACCCAGATGGACTTGACCCAGAGGGATGACTATCCATTACGCTCCCGTCCGCCGAGGCGCCCTGGACACAAGTCAATCTCAGAGGTTGGGGTGCAAGTGGGGAAACCCATCTCTCCAAGAAGGAGGTTGGAGTGCAAGTAGGGGAGACGCGTCTCTTCGAGAGAGAGGAGGGGACAAGTGGTGGACTCACCTTTCCCCAGGTGGAGGTAGGAAATTTGATTTCTCTTTAAGGACTCCTACTTATGAGTTCAAGAACAATCCTTCTGTTACAGAAGTTAAAGATGTTGAAACCGTTGTAAGGAAAAGAACCTCTGTTGTAGTAGAAGAACCAAATAAAAGTTCTGTTTATTCATTTCAAGACATGCCTTCTTTGAAGTTGGAGGGGCGGGACACTTGGACAAAGACTGAACCCTCACACTAACTCAGGAGTATTCTGTTTCCAGATACGTCATGGTCAAAACCTGAAACTGAGAATAGATCCTTGTAACTAAGGCCGCTATCTCACCTGGGAGAAGATCCGGATATAGTGAAAGTCCGGCTTTTCTTCTTTCTTGGTCACATGACTGAAGATGTTGGATCTCCGTTCCCACGTACAAAGATCTTTTTTTTAAAAAAAAGTGCCACTCAGCCCCACGGCCATCAGGTGGTGCTAGGGAAAAAAATGAAAAATGAAAAAAAAAAACAGCATTGACAGTCTGAAAGCCAGCTCATCAGCGCTGGGTGGGGGGGGGGAGGAGAAATTAAAAATAAAAATAAAAAAGCTCCGACCAGCCCCAGGACAAGCTGGTTGGGGCTAGGAAAAAAAAAACAGCAGAAAACTGGATCATATGCAAGCTCCCATGGACTTCTGGCTCACATTTTTTACCAGAGCAAAAAATTCCCAACTTCTCCGGTAGGTCATGGAAAACTCGCTAAATGGGGCATAGCCAGGTTTTTTTTAATTAAAAGCCTGGTGGCCGTGGGGACAATATTTTTGGAAACACTTTATCCTGAAATTTAATCAGCATGTTAAAGGACGTGTGATAGAGCTCTTACAGAAAGTGACACCATGTAGTGCCACAAAGGAAGTCATTGAATGTGTATGAAAAGGGAGTTTATTCCAGATTTTACATCACAGCTGCTAGAAAGATCATGAATCATGTTGATGTTCACCTTACTCAATGGTCAAGTATCAGAGCACCAAATGAACAGGACTGAAGGGAGACAGCCCGTGAGTACATGTGCTCAGGCCTGTTCCAGCACCAACACGGGGAGCCCCGGAGCCCTGGATCCTAGCATTATTGTGGAACCATGGCTTGCAAAGTGGAAGCCCTGGAGCTTTCTGAGGGGCAATGAGTATAACCCATCACACACAACTCTTCCAGGCTTTCCTGTTCTCTCTGAATTTAGGTGCAATTTTCATAGTGCTGGGGAGTGAAAGGACTTTCCCAGGATCAATATCTAATTTCAAGATATCTCGATTGCAGTTTGTTTGTTTGTTTAATATAGTGTCCCATTAGAGCAATGCACTATTCTCAAAGAAAGCAACAGTGAAAATCATTAAACTTAAGGGACAAAGCAAAGCAAATATCAAACCCAAAGCAGTGAAGTAGATCTGTAAAAAGATGGCAGAACAAAGCCAAGTACTGTATTTGAGGACGTCTTGAAAGGGGAAGGCTTTTAAGTGGATTTCAGAGGAGACAGCGTGAATGTGATATGTGGTATTGTTTCCAAAAGCAGCCCTGCATTCATTTGACATTGTATATATTCATTTATTGTTTCAATTAATATCCTTACTTCTCATGGCAGTGAACAACAATGGTAAAACAACCCGTAGTTAACCTAACAAAAGAGTTACTTTGAGGAAACAAATCCATGGCAGGCCAAATCAACTGCTAAAAGCCAATTAAAACATATAAAAACAAGGAGCAATTCTATAGTAATCCTAGTCATTCATAAAACAAGATCCCTCAATCAAATGACTTTTGGAAGAAAATCTTTTAAAAAGGGACTAGATGGGCCTTTACTGGAAGAGAACTCTGAAATCTGTGCATGAAGATGTCTCTTTCAAATCTCACCAAATTAATACCAGATGTGAGAGTGAGAGTATGGTCTCTAAAGTTTTCACTAGTTAAAAGCTTTCCCGCCCCACCCCCCTTAAAACATTTGCTGAAATCTTGTTGCATACCTGTAAATCCTGATGATGTCATCAGCCATGAACATTAATCTTTACAGCTTCCTACCTCTCCCTTCAGTTTCTGAGGTCCCTCTAGGATCCCTTTGGACACTTTTGGAGCTTTAGGATAGGGGGAAGCCTTTAGCATCTTAGAATTGGGACCAATGAGGAAGATTTGTGAGCATTAAACCTGCCCTACCTGCCTTTTCCACAGCCACCAAAGTCTTCTCTAAGTCAAAAAGAGCCTTAGAATCCGAGGAGGGTAAATATTGGCCAGAATCTTATTTGTGTTTGTGCAGTGTTAACCAATTGTGCCTAAGATGCACCCTGGTACTTTTTTATATAGCAACAATTAGTCTTGGAAATTTATGCAAATGTTATATGAATACCAATAGTTTCTTGTTGATACAATAAAAAACTAAAAAGCATTTTGTATAAGAGAAATATAGAATTATTCTAGTGTAAACTCTGATATTACATCTTAAATACCAAAGCTTTATTGTGTATTGCATTCCCTTAAAAGTCTTAATTGTGAAGGACTTAATTTGTTTTACATTTTAGAAAGTTTATGAAATTGCTGTTGTTGTTTTTTTTAAATGAGTCTCTGTGTTATGACAAGGTGGTGTAGCATTCCCCAGTCATTGTAGTGGGGATTTCAACTTTATTTGGAATTGTGATCCAATTGCTTCATATTAAAATAATATACTATCTTACAAGTCATTCACTTTTTTCTCGGCCTTTCCCCCCTTTTTTCTTGTAGATTTAATTAGCATTTTTACCCCTTTTGCTAGGCTGATGGAGCTGAGAGGAGGAAAACTGCATCAATTTGAAACCTTGTTAGAAATTTATGAAGTGCTAAAATGTTTTATTCCCAGAGGCTGGTTTGCCAGCTGTCACTGGTAAGCCATTCGCTGCCTGCTTGTGAGTATGTCTATGATAGCAAAGGGAGGCAGTAGGCCACAGTCAACAAGAGCTTGTACATTATTTGGCAGATTATACACTCAATAATTAGCAGGAAGTGGAGTGCAACTAATTACTTTTCTCCACAATTGGCCAATGACATTTTAGAGGAGGCCAATATGGTGTTTGACAAGGGAAATATAGAATTGAAAAGAGTTTTGGTCTTCCATAGAATTAAAGTGTTATAGGAGACTAGAGATGGGCACGAATAAAAAAAAATTGTGTTTCGTTTGTCGGTTGTCGTTTATGGGGTCCATTTCGGTTCGTTTCCGTTTTTCGTGAATTTTTGCAAAAAAAATTGTTTTTGTTTTCATTTGTTTCGTTACCATTTCGTTACCATTAATTTCAATTTTTGTGGGTTTTTTTTAGCATTTAAAGCAGATCACTTGTATTGCCGTAACAAAAACGAAATGCACCACAAAATTTCCGGTGTTTCTGTTCATTTCGTTTCATTTTAGAGACAAAAATGAAATGAAAAAACAAAAACGGAAACGAAAAATTGTTCATTTTGTGCCCATCTCTATAGGAGACCCCGTAGGTCACTGAGACCTGTTCCTTGCTCCGATGCAGGTCATATTATAGCTACAGTGTCCCTAGTACACAGATTTCCCCCCTTCTTTTATTGAATTCAGTACATTTGTACTGTTTATAAAACAACATTTTTATTCATTAACTTTTTAGTAGCATACTATATAAAATAATACAATAAATAATCTAGAAATTAAAAAAATGAACACCTGGAAAAGTCAAGAAAACCAAGCTAGCGTAGAAATTTAGTCAGGACCAGTAAAACATGAAATAAATTAATATGGAATGTTGAAGAAAAGCAAACAAGAGTTTTGGAATCTTATGGAGACAAAAAAGACTTTCTAGATTCTGCTTTGGTTATGCAATTGCCATGACCCATTTCTTACCACTTCAGGGAAGCCAGTTATTATTATCATCTTCTGCTGAAAAAAATCTGTTAATGATGAAAGTACAGACTAGCTGCTCAAGGTCTTTTGCTTGGTAGTATAAGAAACCACAAATTTAGAAGCACCTGGAAGTTTGTTGTACAAATTTTCTTTCACCATGGGGCCACCACTGAGAAGTCTTGTGTTCTGCTACCTGTCTGCCAAACTCCATTTTTCAGGCAGAGCAAGAGGTGGAGGCTCTGAGACCAACCTTATAGCCTAGACTGGTTTGTTTTTGTGTAGACTAAGTCTCAGTGGGCTTGGCATGGCTAAGTACCATAATTACCCTTTCCCCCATTAGTTTTTAGTGCGACAGGTAATATTTACCTGTTATTTCCAAAGTGTCATTGTTTTGGATATTTGACCATTGAGGTAGAAGTATATTTTTTGTAAAACAATTTTTAAAAATTGTGTGAAATAATTTAAAAAGAAACAGCTAAAGTCAACACTTCTTAAAGAAAAAAACGCCATTCCAAATTGCACTGCAGCTGTAATTAAACACTTCATTCAATATTATTTTTTAACTGCTGGTTGCCATATTCTCTGAACATGTCACAGCACTGCTCCTGTATATCTTCTTCCATCTCTCTCTTGATGTGAATCATTAAGGGATTAGCTATCAGAAGGTATGATCCAGATCAGGATCCTGGGAAGCTGTAAGTTCATGCCAGTATGATTGGCATAGGCAACACATTTCATATTTACATGCTATGTATACTCCTTTTTATAAAAAAAAAAACTATAACCTAAGTTGAAATTCCAAGGATTAAAAAAAAAAAACAGTTTAATGCCATGTGCTCAAAGCCAGATGTTGACTGTATGTTCATTTATGTTACCGTATAACTAAACAGTCTGTTTCATGGGGTTCACAATACTGTTGTTTATCAGTTATTTCTACATTAAAATTCAAGAGTTCAAATACTACCCCTCAAGGAAAGGGCAAAAAAGTCTGTGAAGAGAAGAGTGTGTTGGATAGTAGAAAAGAACAGCAAAGGGACATGGAGCCAACGTTCAGACTCATTAGCTGTTGGGAAAGAACTTAAAATGCTACCCTGTGTCATAATTTCAGGTCAGACTTTTTCTCTCCAGTGGAGCAGCAGGTGTTCCAAACTGATCTGCTTTCATGATCCACCAGCTAATTTCACGACCTGCATTATCTGGAGTAGACCTCAAAGCAGAGGCATGGCAAGTTTCTTTTAACAGGCACACCATGTAGGTGCACATGTTCTGGGTTCAGTCTGTCCCTATGTGGCCATCTGTGTCTTACAGTTGTGACTGGCCCTTAACACTGACATGGTTTGGGGTGTAACTATTAACATGTGTTAATAGTATTGGTGCCTCGTTGCTGTTTTATTAGTTCTGTCAGTAAATAGGCATTGGGCTGTATTTGTTTTATTTCAAAAGACTTATTTGCACAAAGAATTGCACCTAGATTGTCTATGGGAAAAATGTTGACTGGTTTTCTCCTATCCAAATCTGACCTTCAATGTTCATATCTTCGTATGCATTGTGGACGAAATCCACTTGTTAGGTATCTGCTCATGTGTGTGTGTGTGCATGTGCATGTGTGTGCGTATGCACACACAGAGAGAGTGATTTCCAAGGAATTATTTGCAAAAAGAAGGGATCTAGAAATATTTCATAGAGGGGGCATACTTTGCTTCTAAAAGGGAACAGGTTTGACTATTTATGGAGGTTATGCTAGGGAAAACTACCAGTCCTTCTTTGGTTCGCACTTGTGGGTTGTGATATATAAAAAATCACAGCCTAAATCAGTGAGAAGGAAGACATTTGTGGCTACTATTCAAGACTGTGTTTCTTTATTCTGAAACAAGTTTTTGATGTTTCCTCCCAGAAAGTCTAATGAAGCTGCTCCTTTCTTATCTAAGAAAGATGCTATGCTGCATAGGTAGGAAGGTAGGTAGAGTAGGGTGGTGAAGTGATTATCTTATTTTGTCTGTTTCTCATTTTATTATAATGGCTTGGCTTTGTATCATGCCATCTCAACTACTGTGCTTGCTGACCAAGATGCATGATAAAAGGGTGCCCCTCTGCTCCTCCACAGTCCATATGCAGATTCCTATGGGATTGTCTCTTGAAATTTACTTCACCATGGGTGGCACCACAGCTCCGAGTGGACGGCTAGCTTTGTGAATTGCTGTGCTGGCAACCTGGCACAGAGGAGTCTATTTTCTGATGCCTTGCCACCATTTCCTACCTGTTCTACCTGCATCCACTGCTTGAGGCAGCAGTGTCACTCCACCCATATGTCAAAAGCTGGCCTAGTTATTGACAGCCCCCCCACCCCAATCTAAAGTCATGGGGAAACAAAATGGGCATAGTATCTTAGCAGTAAATCAGTGCTAGTTTTTGCAGTGCAACCATAAAAAATGCAGAAATCATGCTGAGTCCTGCTATGTATGTCTAGGATTGTAACTTTAGTCACAGGTCAGTAACAAATTTGCTTTGAGCCTTTCAGTTTAACAATTACAATATTTGTTTATTCAGTGAGTGGGCATTTAGGACCCTGTGGCTGTTTAGGCCCTAAACTTTAGGGGCCCAAAGGGGCACCAATGAACAGCCATGTCTGAATAATGTGTGCAGACTCAGGAGATGCACACAGAGTGCTGATTCCATCTCTTTGAGTTTGGTTATGAACTACTGGCTCCTGTATGGCTCGCTATCCTTTCTCATCATGAAAGCTTGGAAAATATTACTTCTATGAAGTTCAACTCCAAAGTCACTTTAGCCAGCATGGTCGATGCTTGGTAGGAGATTCTGGGACTTGTCATTAGAGTGTGATCCTTTGTGTTGTCCAGTAATTTTGGTCATTATAGCCCATAAGCACAAATTGACAGACCTCAATATCCAGCCCTGGCTGCTACTGAAGTACCCAGTGTGGTGAAAGTGCTGCTGCCCCCATCATAGCATGCATATGCCCCCTTTGTTGCCCATGTATTAAAAAAGGAGCTTGGCTTTGTTGTAGAGTCTCTTTGGAGATACAATTTCTTGGGTCTAGGAAGAGGATGGTCAAAAGCAACCTCCAATGCTCAAGGAACGGTTGCTTGTGGACCATTTTCTGAGCATGACTTGCAGGATGCAAGTACGCAGACCAGGAGGAATGCTGTTATCATCTACATTCAGAAATAGCCAGTTGCACCCATAGGTAAACCTATACGCCCATTTATTGTGGTGACTGGAAAAAGGTGCCCCACCCAAGTTGTTTGTGGCTTTTGCTAATTCACTGCCTTGTATGCTTGGAGACGGAGCAGTGCATCAGCTGTCAAAACAGAGATTATAGATTACCCATTTTGATATTAATTGTTCCCTTGTCCTTTTTAAATGCAAAAATGTTTAATGAATAGTTGCAAGTGTGATTAATGCACATCATTTCAGTGAAGCCTTCTTTGAATATTAATTCTTGCAAAGACCCCGAGAGAACTGGCAGCAACGGATTCTGTATTCATCTTGTAAATATTGAGATTTCAAAATTATCACTAGACCAATTTTCTGCCTCTTCTCCAATTTTATTCAGACTCAATTCATCCGGAGACTTGGCCACATGACAACAGCTTCAGCTATGTATATTCAGCTTTCCCCATATGTGTACATTATGTGGAAGACTTGGGTTCCTAGCACTTCACACCATTATCATCTAATTAAAATTGCATTGGCAAGCGTGATTAATAATGTAGTTCATTAGATGTAATTTTAAGTTTGGGTATCATTTGGAACCTGTGGACATTCTCATCCCTTTATGGGAGTCACTCTGAATATTGTCCTTGCTGCTGCTTATCCCCTCTGCTGTTATTCCTTGTTCAGCTGCCCTGTTCAGGCGCACAAGCAACAAAAAGAATGAAAAGAGAGATTTGTGTGCTTCCACAAGCTTTGTCCCCTTTGTTGCTATGAAAATTAGGCCCAAAAGGAGAAAGCAAACCAAATTTTAAAAGGGAAAGAACTGAAGAAGATCCCAGAATGATAAAGTGGGAAGGTGAAGAACTTCTTTCCAAATTCAGACAAGCTGTCCGGATTTTCCAACTCAGCCTTATAAGGACCTGCCCTCCATAAGAGGTCTCTCCTCCAGTTTGAGAACAAGACCACAACCTCTTTTTCTGCACCGAGGGTTCAGCAATTTGTGCAAATGTGATCAAAAGAGAGAAAGATCCAGTCCTTCTAAAACAAAAGTCCAAGCAGCAAGGCAGCAATTCTACAATTCTACAACCATTTGTAGAATTCTGCAGTTTGCATAAAAATAGTGAACGCGTGAAAAATTATGTCAAGAAGAGCATCAAGAAACATACCATCACTTCATATATAAGGGGAAAATGTGGTCTGAATAAGACAAGCACCTTTATATCTCTACATTCAGGGCATCTTTCCCATGGACCCCCCCCCCCAAAAAAAACCCCACACGCCGGGAGCGGGCGGGGTACTTGACGGGCAAAAATACCCAGCTGAAATCTTCCCAGCAGTAACAGGAAAGGGGTCGGTTTTGAACAGAGCATCGAATGATTTTTTTTCTTGAGACTGCAAGTCTCAGACTGTTCAGTCCTCATCTATTACAGCATCTTTGTATTTTACAGTTACTGCAGCAGTAAAATATATGTGACAGTATTATTATAGTTTTCAAATAGTGGTGAAATTATTATTATTGTCTTTGCTTACTTCAAACAACTTCAGTCCAATTTTAACCTCTCTAAAATTCACCATAATATATGAATCTAATGATAAAATACCTTCATGGGGGGAAGACCTTTTTTTGTATCATGGTGAGAGACCCATCTTCCTTGGGGATGATGTAAGACATGAAAGGCTAAGAACCAAAAGTCTCACGCTTATATTTGACAATGGCAACAATTCTGGTTGTCTAGTCCTTTTACAGAAAGAGGAACTTTTAAAAATGAATGAAAATTATAACTCTGAAGTAGATCTGCCTCCATGTTATACTGGCAGAATTAGGGTACGACTACATAGTGAGGGAAATATGAATTAATTCACATTCTTGCATGGTGAAGCCACACAAGGGGATTTGCTTATCTTTGATATAAATGTCCATGCAGGCAGAAGAGAGAAAAAAATCTAATTGTACTTCTATTTGAAGCGCCTCTAGGTGGCACAGTTTAAAGGAGTCTTTCTTTCATCAGTTTCTTATTTCTATATCTTGCTGGCTGGTAGAGCTCATTATAATAATCATGCGTGGTCAAGTTAATTCTGATTCTTGAAACCCCTTTTCAGGGTTATCCAGATATAGAACACTCAGAGCTGGTTTGCTATACCCTTCTTCTGGTTGCACCCTGGGCCTGTGCAGCTTACCAAAACTAAACCCAATGTGGGTGAGGGAGTTGATCCCCAATGAATTGGCAGGAATTTTTAAAGGAAAATTTGCTTTATTGCCTTCTAGGAAACACACTGGAAGATCCAGGCTGCCCAGCAGCAGCAGCAAAAAATAATTGAAAGAAATGTTGAATAATCTCCCCCCATCTCCAAAAGGAAGACAGACAAAAGCAAAAAAGATTCAAGATATAGGCAGAGAAGAATCCAAGATGGAGGGCATCAGAGCTTATCACACAGTAATCTCATAAGGAAGGACTGAAGCAAAATAACACTTCTCACTGGGTTCCAGGCCGCTTTGCACACTTCCATTTTTTACTCACCCCAGATGTTCTGATTGGCTCACGATACTATTCAATAAAAAATTTCTTAAGTACTGTAATTTGACAGAAGAAAAGGTACCAAAAGGTTACACAAAAGAGGGAAAATAAAAGAAGCATGGCACCTCTGTATATTATTCCATCATAAATATTTATCATTTCTGTTTTAGAGGTTTACTTTTGGTCGTCACCAAAAGAACACAAAAAACACAAATGAGATCCTCTTTGCTTGGGTTCTGTAAGTTAAACATGAAAGGCTAGTGCTTATTTTAGTCTTCTTTTAACAAACAACATACACAAATCAAGGTGGATTTGTGAACTAATTTTAGCAATTAGTTCATTTTTGTGAACTAATTACTAAAGAATAATTCTGCTTCTGGTATTCTTTTATTTATTTATTTTGTATAGTTGGGACCACTGGATAAGAACAGTACTGCTTCAGTGTTAATTACAACAGCTAGTGTGATTGACACTGATGCCAGGGGAAATAAATGACTGCACTGGGAAAAAGAATTGAGGTGGAATTTATGAGATACATTATGTGGCATCAAATCAGAACTGACTTATTGTGACTCTAATTGGGCTTTCAAGGTAAGTAAGATATATATGGAGTGGGTTTCTCAGTTCTACACTCCAAGTGAATTTCTATGGCTGGGTGGAGTTTTGAACCAGGCCTTTTGAGTTCTAAAATGTCATTCTGTCCACTACACCACACTGGTTATCGTAACATCCCCACCTCGATGCCCCACAATGCCACCCACGCCCAGAACCAGCCTTGGGGGGGGGGGCAATAATCATGTTTTGGCTTGAATGTCAAAACTAACAAGAAATCTGCTAAAGTACTGTATATGTTAATTTTGTCATAGTTTCAGTCCATACTGGACTGTGATCTCTTGGATCTCTTGTGCTATGCATTTAGGGCATTACTGTAATTCAGCTGACCTAGCCTAATACGAGGGACAAACTGTCAGATATAATGATATCACCACGGAATACTTATCCCCAGTGGGAAGAATCAAGTTCACTTGGAAATTAACATTAGGCAACAACTCGAGGGACATATAAGTTCATAGTAGATTGCGGTCGGAAGCATTGTATGTTTGAAGGCAATTATCACACAAATAGTTATTGTTCAGCTTTTTAAGATGTGAACTTGAATTAAAAAAAGAATCTTTTCCACATCAGATATTCAAGTAGCCAACAAATATTGAATATGGCTTTTGACCATAATATATTCTATACTTGACTTTTGTTTTAGTTTGCACTAAATGTATTTAAGTTAGGCTACTCATGGATCTTGTGCAGAGAGTGCAACTTTATCAAGTGTTGTGTGTATCCATTGAGAAAGAATGCAGAAAAACCAGAGGAAATTGACTGGCAGCTGAGAAAAATTGTGGGAAGAACATGTTGGCTTCCATGATGTAGTGACCCTCTTTGCTTATACATTTTGATTCCAAAATATTGAGAAATGAAGGGACCCTATAGGATTTTCTGTGCAAAAAATATAGCAGGACCTTTTCTAGAAAGTGGTATATAAAATGGGACATCTGCTGAACATCTGTACTCATGTGTGCAGTACATGCCCTTGCTCATGCTAGATATTACTCCTTATGCTACCTATGTTTTTATTGTGCATGGGTTTAGTCAAGTGGTGTTATCCTGTCATTACCTCAGTTCATGCATACACTGTGGGTTTTTTATTTATTTATAGGCAAATGAATCAATGAATCAAAAATAGTTAAAGGGGGTGTCAATTTGTACAAATATAAATTGACTAATTAGCAATTTTTGAATGAATTTTGTGATTCATGTTTAATTTGTGCCCACCTCTAACTAACCACAAACAACCCCCAGAAAAGCAAACCAATTCACATTTTGTTTTTACAATTTGTACCTGGGGGGGGGTACCTCTTGCTCTTGCCCTCTGCCTCCTCTGCCACCTGCCTGCCCCTTTCCCACTGCTGCTGTTGCCTTCCTACCTGCTCCTGCCTCTCCTTTTGCTGTAACCACAGCCACAGAGACAGTGGCTGATACTTTACGTCCCTCTCGCTGCAATTCGCGGCCCCACTGGAGACCGGTTTGAAGGAACGTAACCTCACGTCCTTGTGGGGTCAATCCGAGTTCAAAGGAACGTAACCTCACGTCCTTGTGGGGTCAATCCGAGTTCAAAGGATCGGAACCTCATGTCCTTGTGGGGTCAATCCGAGTTCACCCCGACCACACCCCCTGAACTGCGCTCCAAGCGGGGTGAGAGATTCCCGTCCTGGAGCTCGGGAATCTTTTCCATCCACTTCTTGATCCGTGTTGAAAACCGATTTCAACACGGAGGCAAGTTCACCTCAGCTCGAGGAAGGACGTGAAGTAACCACCAGTGGGACCAGCTTCTGTTTCAGTTTCTATTCTCTTAGTGGGCAGAAGTCACTATGTGCAGAGGCAGTAGCTGGCTCCTGAAACCCACGCTGCTGTTTGTGAGCATTCATCTACTGCCAAGCGCAGCACAGAGGGAGTGGGCCCAGCTTCTCTTCATGGAATTGGTCACTGGTTCTATACAGGCGTCCACATCAGTGGGCACATGCTTAGAACCAGTGGGTCTGGCTCCTGGAAAGGAAGCCGGGCCTGCTCTCTCTGAGGATGGCAGCAGTGGAGGTGGCAGGGCCAGTTAGGGAGGTGATGGGGGCAGTAGGAATTGGATGAGTGTACATCCATTTCCCCCAAAGCAAAACAAAGTACCAATAGAAAAAAATGTTCATTGCTCTGTTCTGCTTGGACAAAATGGAACCATTGAAATGGGTCATGGACAACATTGCTGACCAACCCAATTTGATGTTTTTTATGTCCATCTCTTGGAGTAGGAACTGGCAAACCACTCCAGTATTCCTGCCAAGAAAACTCCATGGACATGGGGTCACGAAGAGTCGGTCATGACTGTAACAACGCAACACACACACACGTGTCCATCTCTAGTCAAGCCCTTTTATATGACAGCGTTTCTCTATGCACAACTGATGATGATGATGATGATGATGATGATGACGATGATGATGATGCATTGTCAAGTCAATTCTGACTTTTGGTGTTATTTTTCAGTGGTTTCCAGGTAGAGAATACAGTGATGCCTTGAATTACAAATGCCTTGAACAATGAAAAATTTGAATTGCGAAGGGAAATGGGCTGGTATGGGGAAAGTTTTAGTTATGAAAATTTAGCCTTTTTTTAGCTACATGGTGCTTTGCTGGATCAAGAATACTGGCTCACGGATGCTCTGATCCAGCAGGGGGATTAGCAGGAGAGTGGTGGAGTCACCCCACACCTGCTAACCCTTCCTCTCCTGCTGGACTGGGACAGCCAGCAAAAGTCCTTTCCCAAAGATAACCCAGAGCTGTCAAAATCAGCTGACTGTCGGGCTGCAGGGGGCAACCTTTGGCTGCCGCTTGATTGAGGAGGTGTCCCCCAAATCCAGTAAAGAGGGGAAGCTTTTCCCCTGCTTTGCTAGGTTGGGCAGCCAGGAAAAGTCCTTTTCCAAATATGGGAAAAGCCCATAGACAGCCCCCATATACAGCAAAAGCCCATTCCCATTTCTGGGAAAGGGTTTTTTCTGGCTTCCCCAAACCAGCAGGGGGTTTAGCAGGGGAGCGGGGGAGTCACCCAATAATTCCCCAGCCAGGTCGGGGCATCCAGGAGCCAGCAGCTTTGACCCAGCAAGGTTTTTTGAAAGACCCATGTCCACAGTTGGCTCCTCGCAGGGCGCACAGGTGTGGGTCTTTTGAAAAGCCCTGCTGGGTTGAGGCTGGTGGCTCCTGGATGCCCTGACCCAGCAGAGGGATGAGCTGGTGAGAGGTGAAGTCACCCCTCACTGGGTCAGCCCCCTGCTATATTGGGGAAGCCGCTGCCCCCCCTTGCCACAGCCAAGTGGCGGCGGCAAGGGAGGAGACGTCTTGCTTCAGCAAGTTGGCTGAAATGAGACCGGGTGGCAGGAGTAACCTGCTCACTGCCCAGTCTCACTTCAGCCAACTGAAGCGAGACTGATCCTGGCTGTTCCTGATCCTGGTTGCCCCCCCCCCTCACCACAGCTGGGTGGTGGTCTCACCTCAGCCAACTGAGTGAAGCGAGACTGGGCGGAGTTGGGTGACTGGTTGCGAGCTCTTAAATTGCGGGAAAGACTTCGCAACCAGCCACCTGACTTTGCCCAGTCTTGCTTCACCCAGTTGGCTGAAGTGAGACTAGGCAATAGGAGTAAAGCTGTCACCTGTTCTCACTTCAGCCATCTGGGTGAAGTGAGATGAAGCAAAGTCAGGTGGCTGGTCGCGAAGCCTTTCCCACACTTTAAGGCTTTGCAACCAGCCACCTGACTTTGTTTCCCACCAAATGCCCTTTGCTCATTGGGTGCCTGAAAAGTACGGTGGCAGGGAGGCAAAGCCGCTGGGGGAAAGATACTCCAAGCGCCCAAAAGCAGAAGGCGCCTTCTGCTTTCAAGTGCTCAAAGTGTCATTCCCCAGCAGCTTTGTGCCCCCTCCTCCTTTCAGCTTTCAGGTGCCTGGAAAGGAAGAGGGGGCAGGGAGGTGAAGCCACTGGGGGAAAGACTGCCTGGTTTTGCCTTGCAAGCAGGTAAAAACCCTACAAACAGGATGAGGTTCAGTTTATGCCTACTTCCAAGGCAAAACCAGGGCATAGGGAGGAGGGCAGAAACCCTCCCGGAATTTGCCACCACAGCAGGGAGCAAGCACTGGGGTTGTGTGCTGGTGGCGAAGGAGCTATCTGGGCATCTGGCCCAACCCAGCAAAGCAGGGAAAGAGCTTCCCCTGCTTTGCTGGGTTGGGGGGGGGGGAAACCCCAATCAACTGGCAACAAAGGCTGCAGCGCTGTCAAAATTAGCTGCTTTTGGAGGCGTGCCAACAGCCAGCTGATCCTGACAGCTCGGCAGCCATGTCGGTTGGGGCAGGCTTCCCATAGGCATGCATTGAAAACCAATTAATCCATTCCCTTTTTTGCCTTTTTTCCGGGACTCCAGAATGGATTAATTGGTTTTCAGTGCATGCCTATGAGAAACTACGTTTTGAATTATGAAAACTCCATTGGAATGGATTAATTTTGTAATTCAAGGCATCACTGTACTCAGAAGTGGTTTACCCTTCCATTCTTCTGGGGATATCCTGGGACTATGCATCTTGCCCAAGGCCACTCAGACTGGCTCTACTCCTCGAAGGAATAGTGGTGAAGACGCAAAGAGATAGTTGCAAAATATGGATCTGTTAATGGGGCACCTCAAAATTTTGGAAGCATAATAGAAGCCTAGGACTAAGGAGACTAGGGCTCAAATCCCTGGAAAACTTATTACAAGTGTAGAATTAATAAAACCACTCCTTTTAAATATCCCATTAACATTGAAACCCTATTAGGGTTGCTATAAGTCAGTTTTGACTTGCAGTCACATAACAAATGTGATCTGTAGCCCAACCCATCTCAAGGGTACATGGATTACATTTTGGAATTGCTTCCAGGTTTTGCCCAAAAACTGTGTTGATCGAAATTCCCTCAAAAGAATAATATGTGTATAAACTGATCCTATAATGTAAATTAAATGGAAAAATAAATTGAATCAGTTTTTACTAACTCATTATTGTTCAGTATCCTGTAGATCGTTCGGGACATTCCATGAGAGTTGACTCTGCCTTTCCCCCCTATTATTTTAAAATCTAGTGTATCTTCTTTGTAATGTATGTTAGTCCTTTGCTGTAACAAACATCATAAAGCTGTATATTATAACTCAAATCTTATCCAACTCCTCCACTACAACAATGACAAAAACAAATTGATTTACAAGCTGCTCCTGTCCTGCAGTTCCCTCTTTCTTTCACTGTAGCCATTATTTGTTGCAACATTAAATGATATATAAGGACTAGAAACAAATTTTATAACTGATCAGAGAATTATATCTGGGATATTTGCTATTCATTACCAGTAAATGCATGCTCCTTGTGCTCCTGAAAAGAAAAGGCAGGGCAAAAATGCTTATTATGCTTTCAGAAATTGTAGTCATGACACTTCCTTTTATGATCTGAACTAGGGATGTTTGACTCATTTTTCTTTTCTTTTAATTTTTTAATGGAGAAAGCTTCCTTTGATTTAATAGTAAGTTCTGCCCTGCAAAAATCAATAGAAATGCAAAATGTACAATTTTGGAAGTTTTTTTTAAAAAAACTGTCCTTTTGTGTGGCAGAAAACAATTATATGCTTAATTATGCTCATTAGAGGGTTTGATTATGAGATTGCTTTGGGAGAATGTGCTGGTGGAATAAAAAGTTGGATGCCTAGTTAAATGATGAATAGCAGTTCAGGAAAGGTACAATTTAGTTTTTGTTCAGCCCTGACATGCTATAATTTCATATTGTTTCACCCTAAAATACTGATAATGCACACTCTTAAATGTGCATGACGTGGATACTAATTCTATGGGTTTTGAATCATGGAGCAGTGGGGAGTCTACTTTGTAGGCATCTTTATCCTATATATGGTAATATGACATCAGACAGCTTATCTGGTTCCCTGTCCCCCTCTCCAGTGATGACACAATTTCCCAGCTGTTTATCTCTGAGAAAATTTTGCCAAAGCAGTCTTGGGATCTTTTTGTATGCCTCGCTTGTTATATGTCGAGTCTTTGCAATGAATGTTTACAAGATGTTTGTGCCAATGCACGTCTAGATTGGGGACATGTAGTGGTACACATAAAAATAAATATAGCATATAACTTGACAGAATGTCAGCTGTTTGCCAGAGTTTTAAAATGAAATTCAAATTGTGGTACCAAAGCTGACATTATACTAATGCAATAATCTTTCTTACAGAATGACACACTGTGACAAATGTAGGAGCAGTAGATAGGAGTAGGGGGTAATCAATGAACATGCTCTTTAATAATTTAATTAAAGGATTGCCTCATTATTAATTAATTAATTAATTTACTTACTTACTTACTTACTTTTGTGGCAGGATTTGTGGAATACATTTTATGAAGACAAAAATACAAGCACCAAGAGAGAAAGTGAAAGAGCTTGGGAGTTGGCACAGTTATTTTCAAGGAACACAGATTTAGCTTTACACTATGTAGAGAAACTCCCCAAATTAGTTCAGGAATAGTGAGACAGGGTATGAATCGACAGAGAAATGGACTAGATTATGAGTACCAATGACCAGATGTACCTTTCCTTGGTATTTCTGAGAGCATCTGATGTCTGACTGGAGCAAATTACTACTAGAGATGGGCACGACTCGGGAAAATGACGTTTTCGAGTTGTCGTGTGTCGGAGGCAGCCCGTGTCGGCTCGTTTCCGTTTTTCGTGAAACTTCGCAAAAATTAGTCGGTTTGTTTTTTCATTTTTTCGTTATCGTTATACTGGTTTTGGGGGGGTAGCGGGCTCCTGGAGGCACCTCTGTGGGGTGGGTGCCTCCACCGGCCCGCTATAAAGGAAGGGACAGCAGCAGCAGGCTCCAAGAGACCCCTCAACATGGGGGTTTCCCCTCCTCACCTGCTGCTGCTGCAAAATGGCATGCATAACCATATGGCTATGCATACCATTTGCAGACAGTGAGACCTGCTCAAGTACCTGATCCCCTGGTACAAGCGTGTCGCACCTGCCATGTCCCACAAAGAAGGGAATCGTACTTGCGTGTGTAGTGCAATGCAAGTAGATCTGGCTATGGGCTAAGGTGGGTTTAGTCCAAGGGCTAGGGTTAGGCTAATGATGGGTAAGGTTACGGTGGGCTATTGGGTTGCACCTCTGGGTGCCTCTCTGACCCACTAAGAAGACAGTCTGTGACGTATGGGTAAGGAGTCAAGGATTAGGGTTAGGGGGTTAGGGGGCTAGGGCAGGTTTTAGGGGGCTTTTTGGCACATCCCAGAAGTCTCAGTGGCCAAGTGGCCATGCGATTGGTGGGATGGCTCCAAAAATTTGCATGGTCGTCCCCTCCCACATGGCCAGCCCATCATTGCGCACTGCGCAGGTGTAAATAAAATAAAATAAAATAAAATCAATGGAGGACAGAGGAGGAGAGGAGAGACATTTTGTTGCAAGAAAAAACCCACTGCTACTGTGAAAAATCTGGCAGTTTATAAATTTCCGCGTGTTTCTGTTGTGCTTGTGTGTTTTTGGACCACGATTTCAAAAACAATATTGCGTTCGCCTCCCCATTTTGGATTCCCCGCCCGCACCGCATGGCATGGCAACTCGAGTCCGGCTGCCCAGGATGGGGGGGAGGCGGGACCACCCCTCCAGAAACAATCCCTCCGGTAGGTGCCGTGTGCCCTTAGTCAAGCAGGCATTTTTCTGCCTGCTTTTTGGCCCAGGAATGGGTGGGGGGGAGACCCGGGAGAGTTTAAAAAAGTTTTTTCCTGTGCCGTCCATGCCGCTTGAGCCGGCGGCGAGACTCGTGCCGTGCGGCTTGTTGCTGCTGCTGAGAGCCTGCGGCGAGTCCCACCAGAGCAGCCCAGGAGGGAGGGGGGGGGAGGCCGGGCGGGGACCTCCAGAAACCACCCCTCTGGTAGGTGCCCTGAGGCACGGCAGGCATATTTCCGCCTGCTTTTTGGCCGGGAACCGGGTTTTTTAACTTTTAAAAACTTTTTTCTGTGCCGCTTGGCATCACGCGCGATCGCGCGATGCAAGTAACGAGCACGACAAATCAGACCAAATTGTTCGTTCGTCGGTTTGAGCTCGAAGTCTGGCGGAGTAATTCCCGTTACCGTTTCCGTAGAGTAACGGAACCGAGTAACGGAAACGGAAACGGAAATACCGCTAAGTCGTGCCCATCTCTAATTACTACTGTCCCTATAATAAGGAAGCCTTGAAATAGCTTTGCATACATTGTATAATTTATTTCTTTTTTGCCCTGGACCTTTCATACGTACTCTCATTCCTATGGCAATCTCTGCATGACATAGAACTGAGGGGAAGACATGAACTTTCCTCATACTCTCACATGTAGGGTTGGGGGCTTCTCTGAGATACAAGCACTTGCTTAAAATGTATTTATTTATTTAATTTATATACCACTCCATCTAGCTACACGGCTACTTTGGGTGGTTTACAAAGTTGAACAGATATCAAACCAACAAACAATAGAATTGATAAATAATCCAATAAATAAAAACATAATAACTAAAAAAACAATAAAATATACATCAAAGCATCAAACAGGAGCAAGATGGGCTAGAAACAAACAAAAACATAAAATGCATAAACAGCGAATCATCAGTAGCATACATTAATACCCAGGGAAAGCCTTTTTAAAGAGCCATGTCTTTATATTTTTTAAGGACCGGGAAGGAAGATGCCAAACAAATCTCAGGGAGAAGTTGATTCCAGAGGCAAGGAGCTACCACTGAGAAAGCCCAATTTCTTTCAAAGATTTACGGGCGACCTTCAGCAATGGCACCCTCAAATGCCCTGCCTGAAATGATCAGGTGTTATGGGCAGTATTTTGCAGTAGGAGCCGTTCTGTCAGATAGCAAGGTCCTAAACCATTTAGGGCCTTGTATGTCATCATTAAAACCTTGAAATCAATGTGGAAGCGAATCGGCAGCCAGTGCAGCGCGGCCAGCATGGGGATGATATGTTAATATTTCCTTAACCCTGTAACTAAACTAGCTGCAGAATTCTGCACTACCTTGAGCATTCGCGTTAACCTACAAGGCAGGCCTACATAGAGTGCATTGCAGAATAATTTTGAGACTATGAGTGCCTGGACCAATGTGGTGAGTGCACCACAGTCCAGGAATTTGCGCAGCTGAGCGATCCTCCTAAGATGAAAATGGGCAGTATGGACCACTGACACCACCTGGGCTTCCATGAAAAGTGTAGGGTCCAATATTATGCCCAGACTGTGCACCTCATCCTGCATGGAGAGCTGTCCCTCCCAAAATGAGGGAACTTCCTAAATTGCCCACCACTGGTGCCCCCACCAGGAGGACCTCCGGTTCAACCTCAGTCTATTTGCCCTCGTCCATCCCAGTACTGTGTCCAAACAGGCATCAAGGGATGAAATGGCATTCAATGCAGATGGAAAAAAGAGATATAGAGCTGTTTGTGATCAGCATATTGATGGCACAAGACCCTATACCTCCTGACAACCTACCCCAGTGGTATCACATAGATGTTTAAAAGCATGGGAGAGATTACCGATCCCTGTTGCACCCCACAACTGAGGGGCCAAGGAGTAGAGGCAATCTCTTCCAGCTGTGCTCTCTGAGGCTGTCCTCCAAGAAGGAACAGAACCACTGCAATGCAGTGCTTCCAATTCCTAACTCAGAGAGCCTCCCCAGGAGGGTACTGTGGTCGATGGTATTGAAGGCTGCTGAGAGATTGAGGAGGACCAGCAAGGACAATTTGCCCTTGTTGGCCTTCCTCAGAAGGTCGTCATGCAGGCTGACCAATGCCAATTCTGTTCCATGATGCTGGACTGGATCAAGAGCTGGAATGGATCAAGAGCATCAGTTTCATCCAGGGACTCCTGAAGTTGGTCGGCCACCACTCTCTCCACAACCTTGCTGATGAATGGTAAATTGGCAGCAGGCCTATAATCACCAGTTTGGTCCATCACCAGCTGTGGCTTCCTCAGAATGGGCCTAATGAATGTCACCTTGAGGGCAAGGAGGACCCTGCCCTCCTGGGGAGACCCATTAATTATTGCTGTGGCCCATTCAGTGGTAACCGGCCTGGCCTCTTTTATAAGCCAAGCTGGGCAAGGATCAAGCGTGGAGGTGGTGGCATGATAATGATCAAGGATCCTGTCCACTTGAGACAATGTCACAGCTTGAAAGGTGGTCAGAATAGCCAGGCAAGGTGGAGCACTGGACGTCTCTGCTTGATCTGCTGCTGTCAACTGGAGGTCTAGGTCCCAGCAGATGGCCTCCACTTTAGATTTTAAAAAATACCACAAATTGGTTGCAAGAAATACTAGGGGGAGGCCTGTCACTGCAACCAACCCCAGAGAGATCATGGACTATACGGAAAAGCTTACCCTGATGGTTTTGTGCTTTGCTTATCTGGGTAACGAAGTGAGATCATCTTGAATTATGAATAGAAGATGTGAAAAGTCATATGACCCCCTTAAGTGCTTTGGGAATTAATATGATTAAACATGCCTTGGTGCTTGTGCGCATCAAATAACACCATAATAGGCCAGTGCTTTACTTTCATGTATAAGAGGATAAAAAAAATATAATGGTTTATCTTTGCAATGGCAGGTGATGGAGGCATAACTCTTTTTAAAAGGTTTGTTGCTCTTATTTTTAACCCTATTATAGTTCATGGAAACCCACCTAAAGTGTCTTGTTTTAAAACATCTTGTAAGCATAACGAGCCAGTATCTACATTTTGTCAAATGGTGGCATTCAAAAGAGAAACAAAGCTTTATGCATAAAAACCCATTCTCTTGTATGTCTCTGCCTCAGACCCCCAAATTTGAAGTGATCACTCTGACTTTTCAGTGCATGTAGATTTATAATCTTTTCGTGCAAGTGTGCATGGAGAGAACCCTGAGAAATTGATTTAATGGAAGAAGCCTGCTCTCAAGAGAAATTTGGCTGTAGCAAATCCTTTCTCAGCTTGACACTTGTTACACCGCAGAGCAAAGATGAAACACGGGCTTAGCGAGCCCTTCTTTCTTCTGAAGCAGTGACGCAGGTGTCCTTGCATAGCAACTCAGCTCAAGCAATTATAGCAGACTTGCAATTACTTTGAGGCCTGTATTTCTCTTCCTCTCCTTTATATGTTGCCCCATCTGTTTTGTGGTGTTTTCTTTTTTAAAATCACGCAACACTCATTCATAGTCACATGTTAGCTCTTCTCATTTTGAACTGTGTTTATGGTGATGTGTGATGCTGCAGTAGATAAATGAACTGATTTATTATTACCAGCTCTGACCTCAGTTAAAAACATTTCACTCCCATTAAATCCATGGCTTGATACATTTAACATGAAGCATACAGTTTTGCACGTCCTTGAAATATAATCATCACCCTCAACAATAACAACAATAGCAATTATTACTGCAAATAATCAATTTAGTTTAGGGGGGAACCAACTTTTGTATAAGAGCATGCATGCTGAAGCTCTCCCTTCACTAGCAAAAATTTTATAGTTTCTTTTCAAATTGAAACACTACTCTAATTCTTTCCTTTGCTTCTCAGCTGTTATTCCACATAGATCAGTGGTTCTCAACCTGTGGGTCCCCATATGTTCCTGGACTGCAACTCTCAGAAGCCTCCACCACCTGCTGTGCTGGAAGGGGTTTCTGGGAGTTGCAGTCCAGGAACATCTGGGGACCCACAGGTTGAGAACCACTAACATAGATAACCCTATACACCATAAAACCCTTTAAAAGTGAATCCTGTGTAGGAAAGATGTCATTCTGTGCAGGAAATGTAATGATCCTGTGCAGCTTGGTATTTTTTTCCAGGAAAACACACACACACACACACACACACACAGAGAGAGAGAGAGAGAGAGAGAGAGAGCAGGGATTTTGTTGCTTGCTTGCGTGTTTGTTTGTTTTTGTAGCTGACAGGGAGAGTGTGAGATTACATTTCTACCATTAAGTATATTACAATAGTACCTTAGTTTACGAGCATAATTTGCTTGTAAACTGAAATTCTTGTAAATAAATAAATAAAAAGAATCCCATAAGAAATAATAAAACCTCACCTTACTCGGTTTGGGGCTGCTGCCTTCACTGACACTTCCTCGCCTGCTATAGCCACAGTGAGGGCTGAAAGCCTCTGCGGTGGCCAAAGGGCCTGTTTGGTGGCTGGCAAAGGGGCAGCTGGCAGCCAGGGCAGGCAAAGGGACTGCTGGTGGCTGTGGTGGACAAAGGGACAGCCAGCGGCTATGGTGGACAAAGGGGCAGCTGGTGGCTGGCACCCACGCCACGACAGACAAAAGGGTGGCCAGCGGCTGTGGCGAGCGAGGGGCTGGCAGCTGCAGTAGGTGACGAGCCAGTAGCTTGGCACTTTGGTGCTCGCTTTGCAAGACAAGCTCATTAACCAGAACAAAAATGTTCTAAAATTTTGCTCATCTTGCAAAATGCTTGTAGACCGGGCTACTTGTAAACCAAGGCATTGCTGTATAGTTACTAGAGCTGTCTTCTTATTTAGTGGGCACACTGAGACCAAGAGAGCCCACAGTATGGTAGAAGTGGACCATTGTCTCTTTGGGAAAAGTTTAAAAAGGGAGCATGTTGATTTGAGGTCCGGTTCGAAGATGGAAAATGTCAGTTTTTTGGAACTACACCTCCAGCCCGTATGGTATTTTCACATCATCAGCTTCTGCTGCAGTATGTGATGGATTAGGAGTCAGGGCTATCCAGTCATAAGAAGAAATAGAATTTGAAGCTGGCTGAACCCTTACCACTTTTCTTTTATACGTTAACTCCTGTTGGTATATTTACAGTTGTGTGTGGGAAAAGTATACCCTGTTTATGGGAGAAAATGGAAAACTGAGGACAAATATAATTTCTTCCAAGTATATATTATTTTTCATTATAAGTAGTGTTTGAGGCTGCACAGAACCATCACTATTCATTTTGACACTTGGGCAAGCAGAAGAAAATGTTTGCCAAAAATGTGTGCCAAAATCATGATTGTAGTCCATGATGTGAAAAAATACTACAAGAAGTAGTTATGGCACTGAACCCATGTGATCCATAGACCAGCTTTTCTCTGGATTCTGTCTCACCTTCTAAGTCAGTGATTCCCAGCCTTGGGTAACCCAGATATTCCTGGAGGGAAGCTCCCAGAACCCTTCACTACTAGCTCTGATGGCTGGCATTGTAGCATCACTGTGCTTTGCCCCTGACCCTTTCACAGGCTATTGACAAGCATAACTTCACTGCCACCAACTAACTTCTCTAATAAATTAATGCTTTCAGACTGATTTTAAATTGAATAAAGATAAAAGGAGTTTATTTATTACAAAGTAGAATCAAACTCATAAAGGGTAATGTGTTTAGGTACAAAGGAAGAATATTGCTCAAACACTAAAGTTAGGTTACAGGTAATGTTGATCATTTGCACCCCCTGTTTCTAAGTTTACAGACACTCAACATCTAGTTTTCCTCACAGAAGTTCTAAAATCCTATTTCTTCTCTCTCTAGTCTTTAACAGTCTTTCAGTCAAAGTTCCCGGTAATTCACTCAGTCCCTATCTGATCTATTCAGTGCTGGGCTGGGCCTTAAATCCCCCCAGCCCCCTCCCACAAACTCTTACATTGGTCTACAAACAACCAATCAACATAGATACACCTCATGAATTATTCGTCACAAAAGGGGTAAATGCCACTGGCATTTCTGAGAGTTTGAGTCAAGAACACGTGGATTATCCAAGGTTGGTGATGCCTGTTGTAAGTCCAGACCAGATGCCTGGTTTACTGAGCCCTGGGTATCCTGACCTCCTCTGACACATCAAGATATGGTAGAATGAATAATCATGTGCTGTCAAGTGAATTCTGACTTATGGTGACTCTTCCCAGGATTTTCTAGGTATAGAGTGCTCAGAAGTGGTTTGCCTTTCTTCTGTGGGGCATCCTGGGATTGTGCAGTTTGCTCAAAGCTATGCAAGCCGAGTCTTTTCCTAGGAAGGACAGGAAGGGATTGAACTCCCAACCTCTGTCTTAAGGAACAGAGGCCTAATGCACTGAGCTGTTTAGCCACCCAAGGTGTGGTATACCACCCACTTTCCTCTTTTCTTCTCTGGCAGCATATTTACTGGCTGGGCCTTTGCCTACCAGTGTTTTTCCCCTAAAGCATTAGGCTACACTGCCAAGTCACTATTGGAAGTCTGAGGTATATTGTCGAAATTTGGCAGCCTTGCTCAATTACAGCCCTGAGACTGCAGTCTTTTATTATATACACATCTGGGAGCAAGTCTCACTAAATTCAGTAGGATGTATTTTTAGTGGTCTAGCGTAGGAATGCAAGGCAAATCACCTATCTAAATAATTTATATTATTTAGATTTTATTCATAACATTAAATGACGGTGGTGGTGTTGGGGCAACCCAAACCTGTATGTCCTGCTTCCCCTGCACTTCCCTTTGATTTTGGTCTCTTTATGTCTAAATAAATATTTGATGCAACTTGGATTCATCAAAGGCAAAGTCTATATTTATTTATATAATATATCTCCCTACTGCTTTTTAGAAGTTTTACAATTCAGGGTCAAATTTTATCCTTGGATGAAAATGTGCACAGATAATATTTTGCCCCCAATGTGTATGAGATAAAGGCAGTTTTTAAAATTAGAATCTTGTTTAATTATGCATAGCAAATATAATGAATTTATATTTAATTATTAAAAGAATCTACAAGGGAAATCGGTAGCCTATTTGATGCAAATACATTGATTATACCTTGTCTTCACCCGTATGCATATATAGAAATATATATCAATAACTTATTCTGATGAATATCCTAAGGGTGCTTTTGTAAGTCTTTTGAAGACTCTTTTATCTAATGTTGAGTTTTCTGAACTTTTGAAGCATGGTTATGGTACATTATACACATATCAAATTCCACAGAATTGTAAATATTCAATTTATCCTGAAACACAAGTTTCTTTTTGCTATGAAAGGTCAGCAGTAAAACTAGTAGCTTCACTCCTACGCATTTATTTAACACCAGTTCACTGAGAAACATAAAAGGGGACAAATTTCTAATCACTTACCTTTGCTTGGTTCATTTTATTGATCAAAATCCTGTTACCTAGCATAGTAAGCCATATGTCGTAAGTGGCGAACCTATGGCACTCCAGATGTTGTGGACCACAATTCCCAGAATTCTAAGCCTGTACTGCCAGTGGCAAAGGACTGTGGGGGTTGAGGTCCAAAACATCTGGAGTGCCGAAGGTTCACCACTGCTACCATATGTCACAGTAAGTCAGCATAGGGCAATTGGAAACAATGGAACAGATAGAGGGGATGACTCACTAAATCACCATTGGTTCAATGGACCTATATTAGTGCCATCTACTGCCCTAAGCAACAAGATTTTAGCCATTGTGTGTGTGAGGCTGCTGCTAAATATGCAAAATCTGGGCCAGAAGGGATGGGATGTACCAATGACTGGAATGAACATTATTAGTGGTACCATCAATTATTAATTGTGCTACATCCATTTAGCTACTAATATAATTTCTTGCATTTTCAAAGAAACCATTTATATAGAATATATTTTGTGGGTCCTTGGTTCACATCTCTGCTTAGACCTTGGTTCATCCTCTTGACAGAATGATTTCATATCAAACCAGAACAGTGATTGCTGGCATCTGAGCTGCTATTGGTATTCAGCACAGCACATGCTCATCTTTCAGTTTCCTTTCAGGTCTTCTCCCTCTTGTGTATTCATGTTGCATCTGTTTTCTTTAACTAACAAAGTGAAGCTTTCATTGCTGCTTGTGCAGCCTTTCAGGGTTAGTTTGAATCAGCAAAAGCTGCTTTAAGTTTCACATTGCTTAAATTCTTTTATATATTTTAATAGACTTTAATTTTTTCTGCATGTTTTGCCTTGAATTTCTTTTTTGCAAATAAATAAATAAATAAATAAATAAATAAATAAATAAATAAATAAATAAATAAATAAATAAATGCGAGAGACACCTGTTTCAGGGTGTTGCTGCTCTTATTTTTATGGGCACCTTAGAATTTTACTACGCTGTACTTTGAGACTCTTTGTTTTCTGTCTTTTAAAAAAATAGAGAGATGGCATGTAAAACAATGTGTATTCCTCACTCTTTTAATTTAGTTCAGATATTTCTTGGATAGAGTTCAGTGCAGAGATTTCACAGATAGATTTCCAAGAGAATGTACTTCAGCCCTCTCTCTCCTGCAAGGTCAGGTCATCAGTTTTTAATTTTCCATTTCATTCTCATCCAAGGCAGCTGACAAGGAAAAGCTGGCTAGGCAGTGAAGCATTGTCCCTGTCCATGGTCCTGAATTATCTTACGTCTTTTGCCAGTTGTATCTTAATACAGCAGTTGATACAGAATATATTGTGCCTTTTTAGCTAGCTTTACACAGATATTACCAAAACATGAATTTTGGAACTTGTTGCATTGGTGGCAGTTCTGTTAGAGTTTGGTTTTTTTGTTTGCATGGCCAAGGGCCCATTGGTTGGTTATTCTTTAGTCTAATAAAATATCCTTATTAAACTTCAACAACAAAAATGATAATACTATTCTTCAATTGGAAATGACATTCACCATACACTAATAGTGGATGCAAATACTGTCCTTTCTTAGCAATGAAATGTAGACTGAGAAGGGGCAGCCTATTTACTTTGTTGTTTTTGCAAGAATACTGAGATTCACCCACTGAAGCCCACTACAAAAGACCTACTCTAAAAATGAGCAACACTTGACTCTCAGAACTTATTTTGAGTACTAGAATTGAAGAGATCTGATAGTTATTTTATACAAAATCCTACTCTAACTTACTCCAACTGTTCTTAATTTTTGCAATATGAGGTGAACAGTGTTTCCTTTCACCCCGCTATTGCAAACAAACTGGGAGATTTACTAGGAGATGAAGATCTTCCTTTTATTAGGCTCAGATGTACACAAGCAAGTGTGTGTGTGTGTGTGTGTGTGTGTGTGTGTGTGTGTGTGTACGATGAATTCTTCTGGTATTGTGTGTTATATAAAATGAAAAATACAATTGAATTCAAAAGCCTGAAACATAAACAAAATTAATAAAGGGTTTCATGTACAAATATTATATACAAAAATATTTCACTAAATATTTCACTAAGGACACCTGGCATGATCCAGTAAAGACTTCTGTTTATGGAGTGATGGAATCCAGTAGAATGCAAAAGGGTGCCTTCACTGGCTAACATTGTAGTTTTCTCTGCATACCCAGATAGAATGGGAAACCCTCCAGACCCAGATTGTGAGGATGCACTGGGAGAATAGAAGCAAATTCTGTTGTGAATTTCATAGCAGCCTTGTATTTAGCTACTGGCAGTTTTTTTTTTTTATGAAAGGAGCATAATTACACATTTTCTTTTCTTTCAATAAAAATGCTGACAGTTGCTGGAAGTAATTTAATTTGCTGTAGCCTAAACAGAGATGCCGTTCTCACTTCTTATCCCACTCTTTCGTCCTTTGCTTTGGTATCCATGACTTATGAGTTAATTAAAATAGTTACAACCATGACACCTGAGGAAGGAAATTGCCATCTTTCACAATAATCCAGTTTTTCTAAATGAACTTTATTTAATTGCAGTTTGCAGTTCAAAAGATAATGCTTTTGAGTAGGAATAATATTTAGCAGCTGAAAAATCCTGATGAGCCAAGGTGCACTATCATTAATAAAGAGACAAGAAGAGCCTTTACTCCTGCCTTCCTTTTCTAATTGTATGGTTTTTGTCTTTGTGTTTCTGTCTTGCAGTTTTTGGTGAAGATCTACATGCCAGCCTATATTTTGTCAATGCATCTTTGCAAGAGGTAGTGTTTGCTAGCACCACAGGGACACTGGTGCCCTGTCCTGCTGCAGGGATCCCTCCTGTGACGCTCAGATGGTACCTAGCAACGGGCGAGGAGATCTACGATGTTCCAGGGATCCGCCACGTCCACCCTAATGGCACTCTCCAAATTTTCCCTTTCCCTCCTTCAAGCTTTAATAACTTAATCCATGATAACACTTACTATTGCACAGCTGAAAATCCTTCAGGGAAAATCAGAAGTCAGGATGTTCACATTAAGGCCGGTGAGTACCATACAATAATATTCTTGATCATATTTATTTGGCACAGACTCTGGAATGCACAGGATACATAAGTGGCTTTGCCCATGTCCAGAAATCTTTGCATCTCATTGATCTGTTAGATCTTTGGGTGGGGTTGAGGACTGGCCCAACCATTATTTTGGCTTGGGTAGCTGAGACCATCACAATGTTCTGGAAGAATAGCTAAAACTAGGGTAATTCAGAAGAACATTGGTAGGTGAAAATGTGGGTTTTCATTATTACCATTCACACCTGTCAAAAAACAGTCAGGCCAAGTACTTTCTCTTGGGTGAGAAGTGGTTAACTGATGAAAAACAGAATAAAGTTCTGGGATTTTTCCTTAACTTACCTGTCTTTGTAAATGATTGTGACCACAAGAGGGTTTAGACCATATTGGCTGTTGCCATTGGTGCTCTCAGTCTTCAGGCTGCCCTTTGCTATTTAAAGCTTGGCACCCTTTTTTCCTGTTGACAGTGCAACTGCAATATTATACAGCAGTGTTGGACTATTTCTTGGCATCTTGAGTCATAATTCATAAACCTGAGTGTTTTGAAGGACTGAAATAAAATATAAGTAAGTATAAACAGACAATAAATATTTAAAAATAACCCAAAGAAACAGAAAAATGAAAAAAAACCCCACAGATAATACAGAAATCCTAAAATAATATTTAAAAACACACTTAAAATTATACCCACCATTTTGTGGGAACTCTTTACCTGATTTTGGAAGGGCAAGAGAGACCAGAGCCAATCTCACTTCCCATGGGAAGGCATTCAACAACTGGGAGCAGCCACAGAGAAGGCCCTCTCTCATGTTTCCCCTGAATGTGCCCTTGAGGGCAGTGGGAGTGAGAGAAGCACCTCTCCAGATGATCTTAGGAGCTAAGAATGCTCATACCGGGAGATGTGGGCCTTCAAATAGCCTGTGCCCAAGCCATGTAAGGTTTCGTAGGTCATAACCAGCCCATGAAGCTGTTGTAACAAGGACAATACAGGGTTCTTGTAGCCATCTCCTGGCTCCAGCTTTCTGAACAAGCTGAAGTTTCTCATCTGTCTTTCAAAAGCAGCATACACAGAAATCATTACAGCAATCCAAATGTCATCACCAAGGGATGTGTCACTATGCCCAGATTGGACATTTCATGGAACTGGCAAACTGGTGCACTAGCTTTCACTGTGCAAATGTACTCCTGGCTATGGCTGAGACCTGTGCATTGAAGCTGAGGGCAGAATCCACATGCACACCCAAATTGCTGTCAGGGGGAGTTCAATCTCCTGCAGTACAGGCAGAATCCTTGTTGCTTGCTCTAACGTCCAGTTGACCAGAAGCACTTTGTTTTGTTTGGGTTAAGTTTTAATCTGTTTGTGCTCATCCAGTCCGTTACTGATGACAAGAACTGACTTAAGAAACAGGACTACAGTCCTTGTAGTTGTGCAGGAAGGAGAGAAAGAGGTTTGTGTTAGTGGTGACACTAAATCCAGAACTAGGGATATCTCTGAGACTTCTTGCAAGGAGACTTTCCTTACCCACTAACCCATTCTCTCTCTTTCTGCTTTTATAAGCCCTGGCCTAGTATACATGTGGTAACTTTCAGTTCTCCAAGAATCCTGTTCACTTCACCAGGTTGCACCAGCTGAGACATATCCAATGCAGCAAGGTGAAGCCAACATTACATCCATAAGACCTGCATCAACTATAGCATCCCAACTCAGAAGATAACTAAACTATGCACATACATTCTGTCATGATAGTTTTTACCCATGCATTTCCCGGTTTATTTTGTTTATTATTTATTATTATTATTAAGCTTGTCTTCTGAAATGACAGAGATCCAGTAGGGTCATTCCGTAAGATTCTTCTTAAAGTGTAGGTTGGCCTTCCATTTATTAAAAGATAGAATGTTCAATTAGCTATTTTATTTTCCAGTCTATTTTTATCTATCAAAACAAATTTAACTGGCCACATGGTTCTAGGTTGCCATGATAGATTATTAGTATTCAATACTAAATGTAAAATCAGATAAATATGTTGGCTTTTCATATGTTGAAATTACTTACCAAATCCCAGAGAGTCAACACAGTGATAATAACCCCATCTGTGTCTTTATTAATAGACCTCTCTTTTGCTTCATCTGTTTCTACTCCTTGAAATAAATCTTTGGGAAAATCAATGTTACAAAGGTGTACCATATTGACTGCTATAATTTCCCCTAATAAACATTTGTGAGTGGGTGTGTTCTTTTGTGAGGGTTCTTTCATCTAGATTTGCTTGTTAGTTAGTTAGTTAGTTAGTTAGTTAGTTAGTTAGTTAGTTAGTTAGTTAGTTAGTTAGTTAGTTAGTTAGTTAGTTGAGATGACACACAATATGAAGCCTCTAAAATGGTATATATAGTTGTGAAACCAGCAAAGAGTTCTGTGAAACCTTAAAGATCAAAAAGAGTTTTTAATGTAAGCTTTTGTTAACTGTAGCTCCCTTCTTCAATTGCATGGAAATGACTTCAATAGGTGGACATTTATTAAGAAATATGAAAGTGAATCATTAATGATGGCCAGATTGTAATGGTAGATTGGGAGAAAGATGGGTTATGAATGAATGAATGAGTGAGTGGCACTTATAGCTATAGCATGCCTCTGATGAGCCAATGCAGATTCAGAAGAATCCCTAAGCTATGAACCTGAACTTTGATCTTGCCTAGAACAGGTTGTACATCCAATTTGGCATTAGGTTGTATACTGAACACCAGTATATCTTCCTTGTCAAGACTGAGGTCCTGATTACATTGGTAAAAGAACTGGTATTTTAATCATATTTAGCTGCAATTGCATAGTGTATATCCAATCCATTACTATGGCAACAGTTCAGAACATCAGCTGCCATTTTGGAAACACGTGAAAAAGAAGCTGCTTCACCTGATTCATTGATCAGACCCATCTTTTAAGCTCCAAATACCTCCTCCCAGTGGCTTCATGTTAAAAACCAATGGGAGTGGTATAGAACCTCTTAAGTGCTCAGCAGCAATTCTCCCAGTGTTGCTTTCTTAGGACATGTGATCAAACAGGGTCAGAATTAATGCAAAACAGTGACCCTAGGAACTGTGCTAACATAATATGCAAGAAGGTTGATGGTGCCAGTTATCACTTCCCCCGATACCTTCTAGGAAGCACTGGGCCATGAATTAAGCCTCAGATAGCCTCCTGTTGTCCTCAGCTGGGCAGCGCAGCATCAGTGGAGGGGAAGGGGTGGCCCAGAGCAAGAAAGATAGGTCCCGGGGCCCATGAAAGGGGTGTGTGGGATGGGAAAGCCATGAAGGGGGGGGGGCTTTCTGTGTGTAGTTGAGCCCCTTCAGTTAGAGATGGGTTTGAACCAAATAATCTATCATTTTAAACAATTTTTTGATGTAGTTCATGAACACCAATGAATCACAAACCATTATAAACCACCGTAGTGCTGGTTCATGTCCAACTCTAACATCAATGCACCCATCAAATTTTCTGTGCTCTAAGTTGATGTTTTTTGCAACATCCATTTGAAGATAAATGTATCAGCATTTGATTCTATTTTAGCTTTTTACCTTGGACATATAAGACAAAGTGGTGCCTAAATGTCAAAGGACCAGAGGGCCTAACTTTGTTTCTCATCTGGTGTGACCCCACTTGAAGCATGAAAAATGAACTTTTTCATTTTGGTTTTATAGGGTGATGTATTTATCTTAGTGTTCTCTGTCTGGCTACTGCCTGATGTTTTGTTTGCCTAACTCTCCTAATTTTTATATCTCCTTAGTTTTACGGGAACCATATACAGTCCGTGTGGAGGACCAGAAAGCCATGAGAGGCAATGTAGCGGTCTTCAAGTGCATTATCCCCTCCTCTGTGGAGGCCTACATCACTGTTGTCTCATGGGAGAAAGACACAGTCTCACTCGTCTCAGGTAGGCTTGACATGGTCTCTAGGTGGCTCCAGCATATTTTCCCTCTGAAGGTGACCTTTCCTTACAGTTGAAGACAGCTAGACAGTGTTCTGTTTTTTACCTGGGAAATAATTTGTTTAATTGAAGACCCTGTGTGGTTGGAGTGATATGAAATGTTCAGAAATATTTAATGTGCTTTGCATGTTTGAGTTTGTTTTCATTTATGCTTTATTGTATCCTTCTCAAGGAAGACTGGTTTCTTTCTGTCAATACATTCAGTAACATGATAGTGATTCTTTCCTACTACAGGTTGTTTTTCATGAGACAATCTCAGGCAGAATTCGCTAAAAACCTTTTGCCGTTTTCAGTTAATCTATGGCATTTCATCCCTCTGAGATCAATGCATGGAGTGCTGAACCTAAGATCTATATAGATAATCAATTACTGAGTGGCCGTTTATCACAGTGTCTTTGCAATCTCTGGGGTACATTACTGACTGATTTCCTTGACATACAGAAAAACAACATAACTGGGTGCCTCCTTCCCATCTTGAAGCATATGCTGTTGAACATTCCTCAGTGGAGTATGCAATCAACAGCAGATCTGTTCATGCCACTAGTGAATGTGGAATGGAGAACAGTGCATTAGTCTGCTATGGATTAAGGATTACTTTGATCACATTAGGTGGAAATGCATGGTATAAGATATGGGCAAATGATTCTACATGTCTTTTCCTTGGAAAAATTAGGTACTTTTGGACTGTGAACATGTTTATATGTTTCAATTGGATTGAGGCTTTTATTTCATGTGCGCGTCTTTTAAAAATAGTGGGTTTTTTGTTTTGTTTTTGTTTTAGTTTAAAATACTTTTTAGTTTGGCTACTTATAATTGAGTTGGTTTAAATAAAACATGTTACTACCCTTGCAGATTTTGGCATTTCATGTTGTGTGTATTAAAATAATATTAATAATTCTTTACATGCTGAAACTCTTAACATGCTTTAAAACTCTTCCTATTTGGGATTTATTGTGGTGTTTATGTAATTGCAATAGGGAGTTTCTTCTAACAGCGCATCACACTATAATTTGTGAGACTTACATATGACCAGGAATGTGACTGACAGCTTATTAATTAATAAATTCACAGCTCATTGCTGCAGTTTTCACATTTATACTTACATCAGCATAATTCCTTTGTAGGATCCTTGACATCATGTATTAAATAATTTCTGTTGTGTAAGATAAACATATTCACTCATGCTACCATTATGTCATGAAGAAAACTGCCTTACTTTGTCATTTGAAAAGATGTAAATGGATAGTTGAAAATGTGCTGTATTCATAGCAAAATGTACATTTCATAATATTTTGACTACAGTATATAAATTAGACTCGTCTAAGAAATGGTCTACATTAGGAACTTATATTTTCTCAAGCAGAGTAATGGCAAGTTATGACAGTGTGTTGTGAAGCATCTATTGAATATATTGTGAAAGTCTCTGTGTGTATATTTATTATGTAACAATATATTGGAGAGTTGTAACTGCTGTTTGTATGGGAACAGATATTTGTTGGATATTAAATGCAATTCCTTTCAATTCTGTATTCTTGGATTCCCCGCCCCCCAGTAAATGCAACATCCTGGCTATGTTGGTGTGTAGAAAATGCCCTAAAATTCTGAGGAGCCAATCAATGAATGCAGCCTGAGGGTGTTTTTTAAAAAAAATATACTCTATATGCTGTTTACTACATTAAGTCAAGATTGGTATGAATAAGTAGGTCCCAGACTTGTTAAAAAAGAGTAAGACAGATGCAGGATGTGGAGTGTATAACTGAGATAATCCCTTTAATTTGTATTCATAAGTTCAAGAACAGTAAAACTTTGTACTCAGAATATTATTGGATATTAATTGACTTTGAAGTCCCATATCTCTGTTGTCAATCAATCACACTGTTCTTCTGTATTGTCAAGAAACTACGGGCATCTCTCTCTCTCTCTCTCTCTCTCTCTCTCTCTCTCTCTCTGTGTGTGTGTGTGTGTGTGTGTGTGTGTGTGAGCGAGTGAGTGAGTGAGTGAGTGAGAGAGAGAGAGAGAGAGAGAGAGAGAGAGAGAGAGAGAGAGAGGGTGGGTGGGTGGTTACTTCACGTCCTTCATCGTTCCGAGATTACGTTTGTTTCATGATAACGTCATTCACAGTCACGTGGTCTTGTCCCGGTTTTGTCCCGGTTTCCATTTACCCACAGGCATGATTGATGGTATTGTGATGACTGTTACTTCACGTCCTTGTTTTCCCTGCCTTCGTTTCCCCTTTTCTTTTTTTGGTCCGACCTTCCATTTTTCAATGTTTCGATTTTCTGTAACTTTGCCTTTCATGCGTTAAGCAGCAAGGGTTGAAGTTTTATGCCTTCTTCCCTCTCTGCGATGCATTGTTTATGCCATTGGGATTGTACTGGAGAATGCAACTTCGCACTCCTGCCACTAGATGGAGAATGTGTACGTTGCGTGACGAGCCTTACTTCGCAGGCACTTGTCTCGAAACAGGAACTGAGACAAGAGAATTCCCGAGGTCAGGGAGAGGTATGGCTCATCATGCTTAAATCCCAGTTCAGGGGGCATGGTCAGGATGAGATTCCGCCGTCACACAATGGATGTGGAGTAACATTTTCTTGTACCGGTCCCAAGCGGGACCACGAACCGCAATGAATATAGCCTGAAGTAACCATGAGAGAGAGAGAGAGAGAGAGAGAGAACTGGCTTATTTTGTAAGAATTTGCAGCACTGTGATGGTTACAGAAAGAATGGTGTTATTAGCATAAGTTGACTAAAAGAGACAAATTGTCATATTGATTCTGCAATAGGGGGAACCCATCTCCAAATGGCAACCTATATTACAACAAATATCAGCCCCAAAGGCAATCAGTATGATAGCAACAAATGGCCATTACGCAACAGGTGCTGATGGAACCACTTCTGTCTGCATCACAGAGAACTGGATGATCTCTTCTCAAACCCTGAAGCCTTCCAGGCATCTCCCAAATACAATAAACCAGCTGAGGCGGGTATTTGGTGCTAAAAAGAGCTGCACAGGGGAGGGAAAGAAGGCTGCATCACCACACTGTCACCGCAGCAGCTGTGCAACACTGGGTTGAGCCCGCAATAACAGTCCTTCTAGCTCAGATGAAAATGTTACCTATTCCAGCATCCTGTTTTGCCCAGGGATCAATTGGATGCCTATGAGACACCCTTATCTAGAACATTAGGATGATAGCTCTCTGTAACTGTTGCCCCATCAGAACTGGCTTTTAGGAATATGCTGTCATATTGGCAAGCTTTATGGCTATGGTCTACCTTGCAGGTGAACATACTTAAATGAAATGAATTCCATTAAGCTACTCCCATAGGGAAAGTATTAAATTTATCAATCACATTTAGAGACTCGGCCTGCTTGGGTTCCAGATACAGACACAGCTCATATACTGGGTTTTGTTAACATTTTTGTGTACAGTTTGGGAGCAAATAAAATAAAGCTGCACAGGTTCATATACAAATTAAGGTGTAGCTTTATATTTCCAATTATTTCTACCAGCCTAATCTGTTTAGCTGGTTCTGAAAAGCACCAAAAGGATACACCACACATTTATCACAAAAAATTATGCAGGCAGATGGGGAAAATTAAAATATATGGTGGTAAAAAGTGTTTAATCAGGGTTTTTTTCTAAATGTAAACCTCTTGGAACAATATGATTTAATAATTTAGGTGGTAATTATGTAGATATTAGCAACAACTTCTGACTAAGACATCTAACTGGCTTTCCGTTCCCTGTTACTGTTTCTTGACTGTCCTCTACCACTAATCACAGTTGCTTTGCTATTTTATTGTTCTTTGTCCTGGCAAGACTGCTTGTAAGACACAGATAGGGGGTTAAAAAAAAGGAGAGGGGGAAGGGTACATTGATTCCTGCCTTATTATGGAATAAATAATTAACAAACAACTCACATTCATTTGAGCAACTATCACTCACTAGGGGGAGTTCAGGGTTGAGGAAATGAGAACTTCAAAGGATGAGTGGAGAATGTGAAGTGTGGAGGGGCACGGATTACATAATTGGAAAGATGGAATTAGAATAGTCACACATACGCCAGTACACTGTCCTTCTAAGTGGGTCAGAGAGGCACCCAGAGGTGCACCCCAATACTCACCCTAACCTTACCTGTAACCCTAAGCCTAGCCCTTGCGCTAACCCTAACCCTAAAGCCAGATCTGTGTACTCGCATTGCACTACACGCAAGTACGTTTCCCTTCTTAGTGAGACACAGTGAGAGCCCGCATTCTCTCACACTGACTGATGCAGAGAAGGCACCCCAAAGAGGGGTGCCTCTGCCAGTCCACTAAGCAAGTCTGCAACTTGGTATGCATATCCATATGGCTATGGATACCAAGGGAAAAAAACCAGGGAAACTTTTGTTTCATATTTAGAACAGGAAGTAGAGGCTTCAGTCAGGTGCTTCAGATTTTCCTCAAGATCTCAAGATTTTCCCAAGTCAAGCTATCATTCCACTATCTGTTCCCACACCATATCTGTCTTGAACTCTTCCTTCTTGGATCATGATATTGTAGCCCCTGGGCTTTAAATGCCACCTATTCAGTAGACAGCTATTAGCATGAAACTTCATGTGTAGGGATCTCTTAATCCCCATATAGTCGATCAGACACACTCAGAGTTTGGTATGCAGTTTGAAACTGGTGCTGTAGGGCTGTTCCCACCATCTTAGTATCTATAACAGTTCTGAAATTAGGGGCTGGCCAGACCTTGGTCAGAGGAAGCTGGTTGCCTTAGGAAGAAATACTGATACTGCTGGATGCATTTTGGCAGATTCCTGTGTACCAAAAAGTGTCTCTCTCCAACCCCATCATTATTGGCAGACATATTACCTAGCTCATTCAGCTGGTCCAGAGCCAGCTCCCATCCCTTCCCCCACAACCGTATGGCTCACCATTGTGGGACCCCAATATCCTGTCTTATGAAATATCCAGAAATGTGATGCTAATGAACTGGCAATACAGCATGAAGCAGATAGGTATAGGAATATAGCCTGAATGTGCCCAGTGTTTTAAAGAAAGCAAACATCTCCTTTCAGGTTGAAGGGGAAATTATTTAGAGTCATATAATTATTGAGTCCAGCCTCTCTGCTCAGTGCAAGGATCCAGTCAAAGCAAATCTGACAGATGGTTGTCTAATTTTCGCTTGAAAGTCTCTAGTGTGGAGCACTCACCACCTCTCAAGGTAATTGGTTCCATTGTCATACGGCTCTAACAGTTAAGCATTTCCCCTTCATATTCAGCCTAAATCTAGCTCCCTGTAGCTTGAGCCCATTATTATGTGTCCTGTACTGCCTAGATGCCCTCAGCACATCCGATCTCGCTTGATTTCGGAAGCTAAGCAGGGTCAGCCCTGGTTAGTACTTGGATGGGAGACCGCCAGGGAATACCAGGTGCTGTAGGCGCCTGGAGTAGGAACTGGCAAGCCACTCCAGTACTCCTGCCAAGAAACCTCCATGGACATGGAGTCACATATAGTCAGTCACGACTGTAATGACACAACACACACACACTCAGGGATAATTAAAAACAGATCCTTCTCCTTCTCTGTGTGTCTATCTTTCAAAGAATTTGAAGGGTACATTCTTAACTCCCCACAGTCTTCTTTTCTCAAAGCTAAATGTGTCCAGTTCTTCCGGTCTTTCCTCATAGGGCTGGGTTTCCAGGCTCCTGATTATCCTTGTTGTTTCCCCTGAACCCTTTCCAGTTTGTTGACATCCTCCTTTAAGTGCGGTATCCAGAACCAGACACAGTACTCTAGAAGAGACCTAAGCAGTGCAGTGCTGAAGAAAAGGAATTAATATGTCATGGGATTTGGAGGCTAGCTGAAATTTGAGAGAGAAAAAGGAGTTTTATTTGTTGTTGCTGCTGTTGCTGCTGCTGATAATTTCAGATCAATTATATACCTAAAGATAAAGAAAGAACCTGGTATGAGTTAGTAATGTGAGTCTTATATTGGTAATTTTTTTAAAAAAACTAAACATGGTTGTACCAGAAAAAAATGAACATTGATATTGCAACAATCTGACTTTTAGATGAATTACCATGCATGAACACCATGCATCTATCCCTCATAATATTTTTTTCCTTTTCACATGCTCTTTAATGTTACCTTTGTAGCTTTGTAGCTTTAATGTTACCTTTGAATGTTGTAAGATGCCTCTTCTAATTCCCAGTTCCTAACTTGAGTAAGTCTTCAATGTTCTTGGCTTTATATTGTCCCTCATTATTGTAAGCTGCCTTGAGTCCCTTTCCAAAAAGAAAGGCAGGGTTAAAATACTCAAAATAAATAATAAAACAAATAAAGATACATTATATTTCATTTATATATATATACAGTGGACCCTTGTATAACAAACAGCTTGTATAACATAAAATTTGTACAACATAAAAAATTCCGGAGATAGGGGAAATTTGCTTAACAGAATCGCCTATGGGGAGAATCCATACAACATAAAAATGGGATTACTCTGTTTTCAATGCATTCCTATGGGAAATTTGTATCAAGGAAAATTTGCTTAACATAATTTCATTTGGAACGAATTAATTCCTTTATACAAGGTACCACTGTATATATAAACGTATCTTTATTTATTTTATATAATGTTATACTTTCTTATGGAGCTATCTGAAGGTTATTTTACCATAGTAAGCATTTTGCCAGTGGGTTTCTTGGCTTATTGATGAACGACCATCACTAGTATTTATATCATGAGTGCACATGAGTAAATGCTCATACACATATACCAATACATCTGATAATTCATTAATTCCAGTGTTAAAAATTTTATGGTATCTCTTCACTGTTTCTTCTCTGTCTTCTTTGAAACAGTACATATATGTTTTCATCAGGTACTCACATGCTATTAATGTTAAACCAGTATAAATGTTTACTGCAAGCCAGAGAGACCAACATGATGCCAGCATTTCGCCTGTCACAGGAATGTGATCTATACAGACCTGTCAACAAAAGCAGGTCAGTGGGATTGAGCAAGAGAGGGAAAAAAATCAATGATTCTTTGAATTAATCATGCAGCTGCCAGAGAGAATTATGGGTGCATGAAATGAAGCAATGTAGGTATACTCAGCAACAGCACCTACTGCATTTTCTTTTTTTCAATATCTGTTCAGGTTTGTCTCACCGTTTTCAATTTTCCTTCATTCCCCCATGTTTTAGTGGGGACAAGTTACGTGTCAGCCTAAAATTCTGCATTGAGATATCAGACAAATAGCACAAATGCTTTCCAGGAAGGGGCGGGGGTGAGAGATGAACTGTCTTCTTTGAAAATGCTGTGTTTCTTGGCATTTGAATTTTTGGATAATGACTATGAATTAATAGAGGGGGACGGGGTTTAACCTCAATAGATAATGGTGCATTCTGTGCAGTGAATTGAATAGAAACAATTAATGCTTCATTGCACAAGAGTTAAAAATTCATGGGTTTGCCGTTGATGTCTCAGGTGAGCTACGGCCCTGGCATCTAATTGAGCACTTCTGCAGAAGTGCAGTGGGGTATGTGCTTTGACCCCTTTTGAGAAAAAGGAAAAAAAATCTACACCTGTGTATTTGTGTCGACCTAGCTTCTTTGTCTGCTTGCTCTTCTCCCAGCTGTACTTCACAGGTAGCTAGCTATGTGTGCCCTAGCTTCTTATTACTCAGTGCAGAAAGCCGGAATGGTTGCTTCATAAACATGTACAGAAATCAAAAATGGAATGCATTTGAAGACCTGACAAGAAACTGGAAACCAGGACAGGCAGAAGAATGTTTTCTAGTCATAGATTTGATAATTTCGAGGGGAGAAAGGACATTTACTAGTGGGTTTTTTTTTTGCATTGGTTTGCATATTGATTTCCAAGGTGTTGAATGATATTTCTCTGGAGCAAATGGGAGGATCCTATTTTCTATTGCTGCACTCATGTGATGCCCAGTCCCTGCATCATGGGATTATAGATCTGTGTTCAGTAATAGGGGGAGGTGAAGGAGGAGATCGGATGCAGACAGGGGGCTGAGCAGGAGAGAGTTTCTTGGTATTCATGGAAAACACACCTTTGATGAAAGACCAAGCTCTTTGTGCTTACAAATATGCATTTTCTTCAAAGAAAATTGATTTGAAGGAGAGAAATGAGAAAGGAAAAACATTCTTGAAATGGTACGTCATTTTTGCAAGGAAACCTTGCTTTCTTCTTTTACCATTTCTCCCTTTCCAAATAGGAGTCCAAATGCGGCACAGCAGATAGGTATTGCTACCGAACTGGAAAGCTGTCATGAAAAACTGCTGTTCAGATGCCACTCTATACACTAGCTGCAACTCTATTTGTTGCTCTCTCATTTTAGAAGGATTTCTCCTTGTTTGGACAGCAACGCCTTTAGGCAAAGAAAGGAAGGATAAAAATGTCGTGGAATACAAAAGCTCTGCAGCTGCCTTTCTTGTGGGTTGGGTAACATGGACAACTGAGAAGATTAATGTTCCTTTGCATGCATCCTAGAGGCCACCTACTGTCGAGAGAGGCAGGGAGTGAGAAAGAGGGAAAGAGATTACACTGCAGTCTCTCGTCCCCCTAACAAATGCACATTCTTTGTTTTCAGTGTCGAAAGCTGTCATGTACAACGAGAAGAAGGTCACTTTTAGCTCTTCACCTAGGGATAAAATCTGACTGTATTCCATTTGGGAATGGCCTAGTACTTGCTGTCTGCATTCACTATGAATTCAATTTTATTTTCCTCTTTTATCCATGGACTTTAAAAACAAATAGATAGTGATGTGCTATTTCTGGAAGGTCAGAGCTACCCAGTTCAGGGATTCTGTATTTTGGTGGATAAAAAAGAGTTGACTTTCATCATTTTTCTTTTTGATAATGCAGCAAATGATGTGTGTGTGTGTGTGCGTGCACATCTCCCTCTGTTTATTCTCTCTCAATCCATATGTTTTCTCTAAAGGGTGGTACTGACATCGCTGGCAAGCTTTAGAAAAGATATATGGATTCGGGGGACCTATTTTGATGTCAGGCTCTGGTTTACAAAGCTGTAGACCCGTTTTTCCCAGCCTGGTTGGGAAAGGCACAAAGTGGGGAAAGCGATTGTATGCTGTAACCTCCACAGCCCACTCTGTAGTATTGCCTCTAGTCTACAGAGCACAGAGAGGCTGCTTTTACAGATGAAAAATCCTGGAATCCTCCCTCCAACCTGACCACCAGGGACAATGTGGCAGAGGATTCTGGGAAAGCTTTTAGTTTTCCAGAGCCGTGCTCTGGGTAACGATAAAGGCAATTGTGTTGAGTAAGTAAAACGTATCATGGGGAAAGTACCTTTTAAGGTAAAATTATTCTTACCAAAAAAAATTCTGTGCAGACCTCTGACAAATAGAAAATGGAGGTAATCCAGGCATGCTTTTCTGCCCCCATGCTGGTTATTGGCTTGATGTAATCAATATCTGGAGTTCCATGCAATTCTTTGGAGACATTTTGAATATATTATGACACTAAGCCCCTTGCACTCAGACACTAATGACAATTTTTGGTGTACATTTGATTACAATTTAATGAAGGCCATCAAAACTAGGAGAGGAAACCCAGAAGTAGCACATTTTTATCAGTACTGGTGCAATTCCTTGGAATAATATCTAGACTGATTTGGAATGATGTGTTGTTCTTTTACTAATAGCAAACATTTTCTTTCTCAAAGTGATGATGTTCAAGATCATGATGTCTCATGAGCCAGTTAATGGGTAGCAAGAAGCATTTGCAGGTATGAACCAAGTTTAGTTTTAATAATAAATCCTTCAAGCTTGAGCCTTGTGCATTCTGTTATTTAGCTGTAGTTTGTCGTTAACCTTCAAAATACGGTGAGATAAAAATCTAAATTCATTTCGTACTCATTTTCGTCCCAGTAATTGGCTGATAAAAACTTGGCAAGTAGCTCCAGAACATCTCTCTTCATGGCTGTAATTAAGGAAGGAGACAGCCAGAATTCACTCCATCAAAACGTGTATGTGAACAGGGTGCTAGCTACAGTCCCACTGCTTCTCTGGGTCTCTAGTAAAGAAACCTCAGCAGTGCTAGAGGAGGAGATAGTTTTGGTTTTTGTGTGTGTGAGAGAATGCTTTAAAATTTGGGAACCCTCCTCTTATTTTTAGCTGATGCCAGGCTCATAGGTTCAGTATATGTGTATGTATATGTGCTGTGCTTGCTACCCTCTAACCTGCCTGCTTTCATGACATTGCAGCTTATGGCATTACAAGGGTACTCTGTGTGACATCACAAGAACCCACCTTGTGATTATCACAGCATTTTAATTTGTTTCTATTTTTACCAATCTTTTGTATACATCCATAGTTTGAAACCGGCCAACCTCTGATATGAGTAAAGAAAGACCTTGAGTCTTAGACTTTGGCCCTGAAAATGCAGGGAATGAGATCATTAGGAGAAAAAAGATTTTGGTCAAAAAGGAAGAGGGTTATGCATTTAGAGAGAACATGATGGCTGGAATTTTTCTCCAATTAGAAGTAACACCAACCTTAAATGAAGAATAAACCAGCCCTTGTTCATTGGGCTTTAACATGATGTAGCATTCAGAGATTCTCATGTATGCACTAGCCCATTGCAAGCCCCTAGCAGCAAGTGGAATAGCATCTCTTCCTGTATAGTCAAGGTGAAAAATGTCCACATTATCCGTCTAAATAGGGTTCCATTATAGATGCCCCAAAAAAGGAGGAGGAGGAGGAGGAGGAGAAGGAGGAGGAGGAGGAGGAAGAAGAAGAAGAAGAAGAAGAAGAAGAAGAAGAAGAAGAAGAAGAAGAAGAAGAAGAAGAAGAAGAAAGGGGTTGGCTTTGTTTCAGAGGAACAGCTTGAGCTAATGGGGCAGTTAAACTGCCACTTACAAATCATCTAAGCTTCAGCAGCTTTCATTCAGAAGAAATAAGATATTTTGTACTGATGTACTGTAGGAGTGAAGTAACAGATAGAAGGCACATAAGGTGCCACATAAGGTGCAACATAAGGTGCCAAATAAATAAATAAATAAATCATTGCACCTGAAGAAACCTTCCTTTTTGAAAAGTTTATCTCTTATATTAAGAGGCAAAAAATAAACCAAACCAAAATCCTAACTACAGTATCATCTTCAACAGAATCTAGTTTAAGCCTTCGGACACGTGCTCATGCTTCAGATAAAGCATTAACTGAGAAGATTAAGAGGTAGCTTGAAAGTCAGCCACCAGCTGTGATTTGTAAAGGACACAACCTCTCTATGCATTGATTGTAGTAGAAGACCAGTTGCAGGGCTTTTGTAATGTACTCTAAGTGGGTTTGCATGTGTTGACGATTCTTTTCTGCCCCATCTTGTTCATTCTTGCTACTTCTTTTTGATACATAATATCATAAGTACAGAGGAGATGAAGCTGTATAAATAAGCCCATTAAAATTTGCAGTGCTGGGTGAGACTGATGGGAAATATAGGTCGACTCAGAGAAAGTTATGGTTTCCCCACCGTAGTTGGATTTCAGTCCTAACCAGCATGACCAGTGCTCAGGAATCCAGGGAGGTGTAACCCAAAATCTATATAGAAGGCTCCAGATTGAGAGATGTTGGTGGAGAGACACTGGTGAATGAGCACATATGAGTTTGCGTTGTCCTCTCTCATTCTCTGAGAGAAAGAAACAACCCCCACTTCCACTTCAGTACTGAAATGTGCAGCATGTGGGTCACACTTGGTCCCCCTAACATCCCATTTCTGCTGCCCATTGGCGAAATATGGTGACCCATTGTTGGGTGCAAATCCCTTGTTTTAAAGGCAAATCATGACTGTGGAAAGCATTTAGCTTGGAAATAGGCTATACGCTTTATTTCAGAGCAACAGACAGGCTTTTCTTCATCCAGCTCCAGTAGTGCTAATGCCATGTAACTAATTTTTGGTGGCAATGGCAGTGAGATTTGAATATCTTGTACACACACTTGTGTGTGTGTATGCATTGGGAAACACCTGCAGGTCATTGCCCGTTTCTGCATTACAGAAAATCAGAGTTTCTTGTAGACTTAGAGGACCAGTATCAATCTATGCAGAGTGTTCCAAGACAATTTAAACTGGGCTTTGTGTGCTGATTGCAGCCTCTCATTTTGCATTGATGTCTACATGAGGAGCACTCTAGTGAGTGCTCTTTCATACAGAAGGCATTCTCTTAGGTGGCCCAAATGGATGTATATACGACACCAGCGTTGAGAATAGGCAAGTGGCTCATTTATATTTACCCTTTAAATATTCTTGGTGGAATATTCTTGCCTCCCTTTTTGCACAAGACTGAAAAGATGATGGGAGACATTTTTGTCTGTGTGCAGAACAGTGCTCACAACAATTGGCAATTCATACGATATTTCTGTATCTATAAACTTCTAGTTCTTGTTATTTTCAGAGTCCCGTGGCACAGTGGTTAAATGCCTATACTGCAGGTAAAACTGTGCTCACAACCTGGGGTTCAATCCCAGGTAGAAGGCTCATGGTTGACTCAGCCTTCCATCTTTCCGAGGTTGGTAAAATGAGTACCCAGCTTGCTCGGGGGGGGGGATATGTAGCCTGCATACTATAATTAAAACTGTAAACCGCCCAGAGACCACTTGAACTGGTATGGGGCAGTATAGAAGCAGAACATTTTGGTTTTTTGCTTTGCTTTATATAAACATTGCTGCAGAAAACAGTGCCATATAATGATTTCCAACCACCTGGCTTTAGCAGTAATGAAACAGTGATCTACTGTCTAGATCCTAAAATGAATGTCAATATATAATTTCTTATATTTTTAATTCCTCTGGTTTTCTGTTCATGTCTGGTCCTTGCTAAATTTTATTGCATGATTCATGAATTAAAGAGTGAAATAAGGAAGTGTGTGGGATACCTAATCTGCTTTTCTTTATGACTGCTAGTGAAGCGAATTTGGGATTAAGGAGGAGAAGATGTGACAGAAGTAGTTCACATTAATCCAGAAGATGATGTATGGAGTGAGTAAGGCACTGATTCCTAGATGAGGTATATAACATTATCTTCATAGCTGTAAATGTATGGGGTGCTTACTTTGTAACAGAGATGAAACATGCACTTGAAGCAGTGTCTCTGCCCTTAATTTTACCTAGTAAATCAAATCTTAAAATGTGCAGCTTTCTTGATTTGATTTTTATATCAGAGCCCTATTAGTATTTGCTGCACAGCTAGAATACCACCTTCCCTAAGTCAAGTGTACACCTGGCAAGTTCTGTACCTGGAATCAATGCTTTACACAAAAGCCCTTTCACTATGGCACTTGTTTTCAGTAATCCCATCACTAACAGAAGCTTTCCGTGCGGTCCTCATACTATTCTGGAGAGTCTTCAGCTTCCAGTTCTTTTCAGGAATGGTTGGGGCTTAGGTAGGTAGGAAAGAGCGGCATAGATCCAGTGTGTCAGTGATTAGGAATTTAGACAATGATTTCTATTTGGGTCATAAGTTTTCTTTGTTCCTCTTTATTCAGAACTGGGATCTATTGCCCAGGGAAGAACATTGATATTTGGTCCTTGATTCATGATGGTGTTTCCCATTCAAGATGTTTAATACAGTATGTGAGAGTGTTATTGAGCTCAACAAATCTAACTGAAGGCCTTCAGTGTCATAACTTTGGGCCTGGACGATATACTTGCTTGAGAGAGGACCAGTCAAGAGAAGGGTCAATAGTTATCTCTTTGCTTCCAGACCATGTGACTTGATATGAAGAATTTTTGCACCATGGATGTTGGTGAAATGTCTGTCTCAGGCAGCGGGGGAGGGTTCCTTTGGCAGATATGTTCCCTTTGCCCAGCAGCTCCAGGCATCTCAAGACATGTTGTTCTAATTCTTCCGAAAAGTATTTTTAGGGGTTATAGCTAATGTCTGGAGAAAAGGAAAACCGTCAAGTATTTTCAGTGTTTTGTTCCCTTGAAAATCTTTTACCTATCATGTGAATATTTCTGAGTTACTTTTAGGTGGCAACATTTTACTGGGAAAACTGGAAGTAGGATCCAAAATTGGATGGATAACAGAGCACATAAACCTGGAAAATAACATATTAACATCTGTTGTTGACCTTATGTTTGTTGGTATTTCAGTCTTCCTTAGCCCTTAAAAATCCTAAAGGAGTTTTAAAGTGCATGAAAAGCACATCACCCTTTAGAGGAAAACCTGAAAGTTAACCTCTGTATTGGTAGGTGTAAGGAGCAAGTACTTCAAAGGCTTTTACAGAGACATTTTTTCATCCTATACCCTGAGTCCCCATGGCCTTTCTTTTCTTGTTTTAGTTACACATTTTATTGAATGAGGGATGTGTTCCTTTATTTTTATATCACTTTCTAAATTCCTCTTTTCACTTAAAAATAATATATTTTTAAAGTCCTTGTATTCCTAAACCTGTGAGAATTTTGACCTAGATAGGTGACAACAATATATTTAATTTGAAGGTAGTATCTTAAGGGTCATTATATTCCTTCTTGACACTCACAGCCCTAGGCTCATCTGCTTGCATTGATATTTAATCCACATGGGCTTTAGTCCCCTTCTCACATGTTATATACATGAATGTATTTATTTTATTTATTTTTGTGTATTTTTACTCCACCTTTCTCCTTGGAAAAGGACCCAAGGTGGCTTACAGGAATGAGGGAGCATATACAGTCCAGAACATTTAAGACTTATTCAAGTTTGAGAAAAGGGAACTGTGGGGCATCTTATAGCAATAAAAGGCATCTTTAAATATAAAAGCGAACAGAAGCAGTTAAAGAAAAGAGTAAAAAAACCCATTATGAGGGATGGTACTAACATTGAAAACACCAGTGTACCTATGAAGTCAGTCAATGCAATAATGTATGGTGGTCCATCTAAAAGTTATGAGGGATGGAAACTAACATTGAAAACATAGTGTCAATATAATCACACAAGGAGATATATAAACACATAGTTATAAGTAGTTCTAAACACAAAGTCTGTGTAGCCATGTATGGTAGTTCATATAAAGACACATAATAGGTAGTCCACCATTCAGGGAAAGCTGGCCTGAAGAGAAAGTTCTTCGCCTGTTTCTGGAAAGACACAGGCAAATACTTGAAGAGCCCCGTGCACTGATAGGGGAATATGAGACCATAACACTGGTCTGCCCTGGTGGCTCTTGCACCACTGTGTGATATGCGTATTCATGCTGATAAGGGTGAAGGATGTGGGGGGTCATGCAGTAGTTGGAATTATAATTAAATATATGATGTGGAAGAAACATTAAATAAATCCCTAAGTATGCAAGGTAAGCACAAGGACTAAAGGATGTGTGCAAAGCTGAGGGGATTGTTTGTATCAACTACATGTGGGATTCTTATCAGTCGTTCCTCCATGGTCCAGTACACAAACAACATATGTGGTCATGAAAAGAAGGTAATATACAATTTTTCATCTCCCTAGCTTACTGCACACTGCACTTTATAATAAAACAAAACAGCCAGCTGTGGGCCAATCAAAGTGGCCTGATGGGCCAGATCTGGCCCATGGCTGGACTTTGGACCATGGCTGTATTAGAACATGCAATGAATGTATAATCTCTGGCTTTAACAGCTTTATCAAACTCCCCACCACCACCACCCAGCTATCCCATAGGCCTGAACGGATGGGCACCAAATCTAGGAGCATTACACATGTGGAAACAAAGCAGGGAAGTAAATAACAAATTTCTCACCAATTTATGCTATCCCTTTTGGGGAAGATGTCAACATCAGGAATTTTGAAGCCCCATGAGATTTTTCATCGCACTGCAAAGGTGAGATGAGTTGTACTTCCTCCACTCATCAAAGTCTCTGTAATCTGCACAAATTATATTTGTGCAGAACTAGTGCCCCTTTCCTTTGAGAAACAAAGTACAGTGGTACCTCTACTTTCAAGTTTAATCTGTTCTGAATGCATGCTCATAAGTTGAACAATTCGTAAGTAGAGCAGCCGTATCTAAAAAAAATAAAAAAATAAAAAAATAAAAAAATTGTAAGTAGAGCAGACAGCATTTAAAATTTGTAAGGCAGCAGTTAAAACGCCAATGGTTTTCCGCTCTTAATTTGACTTTTTCAGAACTTGATACACAGCAGCTTCTGTAAGGTCCAGACTAATATATGTGGCAGTTTCATCACCTCATTGAAATTGGAACTAGCAGCCTTATGCACACTGGACATCCAGTGTGTGTTAGTAGTCATAGTGAGTAATCTAACATGCCACCATCAGGATCATCTTACTTCTAGCTGCCAAGTTACCTGCCTATACAGTCTTTCTCAGACCAAAATACTTACCAACTAAGTTAACAGGATGGTACCAACAGAAATACTGTACATGGGCACAAAAGCCATCATAACTGAGGTCACCAGTAAAAAGAACGAAGTATGTGAGTGGTTGGATAGAGGAGGTTGATACAGGAGGAAAAGCAGGAGCTTTGCTTCTAAGGCATGTCAATAACATTATCCTGGATGTAGTTTGTGGCTCCGATGAACGATAATGCCATGCGACACTAGTGCTTTATATCATGTAATCCATTGCTTGTGGTCATCTGTTGTGGGGTATCCTTAAGTTCAGAGTTAGAAGGGATGATGAACCGAATTAAACACCGGTGTCCTTGGTCCTTCACAGGATATTCCTGTGCAAAGGGAAGACCGTTCATCTTCAGGTCCTTGAGACCCAAACTGGCATGTAATCCTTCCCCAACATACATGTACACCCCATAGCTGCCATTGGCCATTCTGGAGTTGTAATTGGAGCTAATGAGCTACAGGAATTATATACTGCACAATCCTTGATTAATTTCTTAAAGCAGGCTTTTACGAGGCACTTAGGAGAAAGCTTTGCCATTATCCTAGTGGTGAATTGTGCACCTTTGATTTCTGATGTTACACACAAATGTAGCTGTTTTACAAATATTTCATCCTATTATACTGTCAATGGAATAATAATCCTTTCTGGTCCTGTTGACCCTTTTCTTGCTGACCATGCTTCTCCTCCCCAAAGGGAATCTTTCTCTAACTGTGATTTGACTTCACTTGGATAAATGCAGTTTTTGTGTTCTCTTCCCCCTCCCTCTTTGTGCCTCTCTCTCTCTCTCTCTCTCTCTCTCTCTCTCTGAACATCTTTGTAGAACATCTCCAGGGGACCATACTCTCTTTGTTCATGTTTTAGTCTTGAAATCAGTACTTGGATGTAGCTATACTTTACAGATTGGCAATTTCAGTATAATTAAGCTTCATGAATATGAAGGGTTCCTGTGGAATTCCCACAATGCCCTGTGGTTAAATTTAGCAGTAAAATTCTGTCTCTTCTCATTTGTGACTTATTAGTGTGTCACTTTTGCTCAGCAGCTACATGATGTTGATTCTCCAGAACTACAAACTGCATATTTGTTAATTTTTAATCCTTGGCAGATTGACTCTGAAAGGTGCTTGCTTGGGAAGATGTTTTAATCAGAGTAAGAAGAATGGCTGTGTCCAGAGATGCAGCAGCAGCCTAGATATGATAAGGAAAGTGTTATAATATGACTTGATGTAGGTCAACCTTAACACAAACTCATAATAAATTGTTTTCATAATAAATTTATTTTGTGCCATGCAGGTGTTATCTATCAATGTATGGTTGTCCTGGGAAAAGAGGAGTATCCCAAAAGGCAGTGGAAAATCTACTATTTCAGCTTCCTGTTCTCTTTGTGTATGAGAGTGACAGCATTAGAAAGAAGGAGTGGAGCTACATCCCTGTTCTGTATCTAAGTGACCTAACATGGATGGTTAATAGCTGGGCAGGGGTTATTAAAAGGCTGGGCCAAAATGTCTGTACAGTGGTCCCCCCACCCATACACAGTTCATATACTGCAGCCTTGTTATATCGCGGGACCACAGTGTATGAAAAAAGGCCCCCTGGGGTAAGGGGGGAAATGCCTGTTTCAGGCCCCCCTTACTTACCCAAGGACTGGCCCTGCCCCGAACGGGCCTGCGAGGGCCTTCCTGGGCCTTCTAGAGGGCCTTTCTAGGTCTGTCGGAGGCCTCAGAAATGATTTTTGGTGACTCGGAAGTGACATCAGGTTCGTGCGGAGGCCCTTTTGGGGCCTCCAGAAGGCAAGGGAAGGCTCTCACAAGCTCATTCGAGGCAGCACCAAGCTGGGGATAAGTGCAAGAGCACCCCAGGCCCGACCTGACCTGCATCTGCATACCGTGGATTTTCAATTATTGCGGGTTGCGTCAGGTCCCTAACCCCTATGATAGGCGAGGGGTCACTGTGTATATTATATTCTACTGCCTGAGCTGCTGAAATAAAGATGTGTAAGATACTTTCATATAAAACCATTCTCAACAAAGGGCTGTATGGCCTCCTAGAGGCCTTTGGCACATTTGAAGGGTGGGAGCACAGACTGGAAACAATTTTTGACACACCACCTTATAAGGTTTGTTATGTGACTTGTGCAGTCCTGATTCAGCCCAGCACAAAAGACAGAAGAATAGCACATTCTGAGAGATTTTTTTTTGTCACACCAGAGAGAACTTCCTCACACTTAACAAATAGACATGGCAGGAACAAAAGGGTAGGAAAGGATAACACTCCACTATACTAGGTTGTCAGTGGTACCTTACCAGCCTTCCTTTCCATCAGATGTTAGAATGTTTGGTTCCCTGTAGTTAGAAAGCACTGAGATGCATTGCCACAGTTCTGTCTAAAGATGAATCTAAAGATCTGTGACAGATAGATAGAAATGGTTGTTTTTCTGCATATCTATAGAAAGGGACAACAAAACTTAGTCTCCGCTTTTATTGATATGCAGCTCACCATGTTACCTAACTCATTTTGCTCCAGTGTTAACATGCCATTATCTAGCTTCCCCCATGGGAAAGTGCTATGGACACCCAGGGAGCAAAGACCCATCAAGACCAACATTCTGTTCATGCAATATTCATTCTGCTTTGTTTAGGGAGGCCATTAGCAGGATATGAAAGCAATGCTATCCTCTGTTTTAAGCAGGAGCTAACAGACAGAGGTATACTGTCTCTGATACTGAATGTAACATATAGACATCCTGACTGGTACCAATTGATGGCCTTATTCACCATGAATTTATGCAGTCCCCTTTCAAAGCAAGCTGAGTTGGCAGCCATTGCTATATCTTGGCACAATAACATCAACAGTTTCACTGTGTAACCTATGAAAAAGTAATTTCTTTTATCTGTCCAAGATTGGATTCTATTTTATTCCCCAACCATGTAACCTAAAAACTCATGCTGACTCTTCAATCCCGCAGTAGCCTTGTGATTTTAGTTATACTTTAGTAGTCCGATAAAAGCATTGCCTTCTGGTGAGTTTTTATTTTGTTGATGGGTCACACAACTTAAATTTCTTGGCTGCCAAGAGAGAGAGAGAGAGAGAGAGAGAGAGAGAGAGAGAGAGAGAGAGAGAGAGAGAGACAGACAGACAGACAGACAGACAGACAGACAGACAGACAGACAGACAGAGACTCTTTTCACCTTGGAAAGTTGCAGCACGAAATTTTTAGAAAGGGGGTTTATCCATGAGACCTAAGGACACTCACACAAATGAATGAGTCAAGGCTCCTTAATTTTGCAAACCCTGGTATAAGTTTCATGTGCCTTCTTTTTCATAAAGTTTTAAGTGACATACTGGAAGAAAAGAATGCTATTTAGACTGCTTTCCATAAATAAATTGGGGAAATATTTATTTATTTGATTTATTTATTTTAGAGTATTTTTACTCCACCTTTCTCCTTGGAAAAGGACCCAAGGCGGCTTACAGTGATAGGGATAATATACAGTCCAGTACAATTAAGACATGTTCAAGTATTGAGAACAGGGAATGGAGGGACACCTTACAGCATTAAAAGACAACATTATATTAAAGCTACAAGAGAATGCGAGCAGTTAAAAGGAGAATAAAGTTCTATGTAAAGTTATGAGTGATGGTAACTAACATTGAAAACATAGTGTCAATGTAATCACATAAGGTTATAAGTACTTATAAACACAAAGTCTAAGTGGTCCTATAGGTTCATATAAATGACACATAATAGGTAGTCCATCATTCAGAGTAAGCTTGCCTGAAGTAAAATATCTTTGTTTCAGGAAAGACAACAGAGATGAGGCAGTCCTGGCCTCTAGTGGGAGGGAGTCCCAGACTTTGGGTGCAGCCGCTGAGAAGGCCCTTTCATGGGTTCCCACACAATGTGCCTGTGAGGGTGGTGGGATGGAGAGAAGGGCCTCTCCTGATGACCTTAACACCCGATTCCATTCATACTGTAAGCTAGCTAGGACCCAAGTTGTACAGTGCTTTATAGGTCAAGTTCAGCACCTTGAATTGTATCCGGTAGCTGATTGGCAGCCAGTGGAGCTGCTTTAATAGGGGTGTGATCTCTGTACCCCACCCCAATCAGCAATCTGGATGCTGAATTTTGGTCCCATTGAAGGTTCCTGAGACTTTTCATTGGTAGCCCCACATAGAGCACATTACAGTAGTCTAGCTGGAATGTCACTAGGGCATGTGTCACCATGGCCAAAGCTGGTTTCTCAAGAAATGGGCATAACCTGCGTACTAGCCTTTATTGTGTAAATGTGCTCCTGGCCACAAATGTGACCTGGGCATCCAAGCTCAAGAATGACTCCAAAAGCACCGCCAAGCTGCGCTGCGTACCTCTTTTTCAATTAGAGGGTGAGCCCATCCAGTATAGGTTGCATCCCTATCCCTTGTTCTCCATTTCAACTGGCCAGGAGCACCTCTGTCTTGTCTGGGTTTAGTTTCAGTTTGCTCATCCTCATCCAGTTCATTACTGCAGCTAAACTTAATTAAGAATGTGGAAAACTAAAATAAGGACTGCCAGAAAGAGTGACAAATCATTAGGAAAAGAAGTGAGGATCTGACCTTTTGTTCTGTATAAATCTTTGGAAGGATTTGAAGAATTCTACTGGGAAGGGAACAATACAGAGAGGAGATAAGACCTCTCTTTGTTGTTGAAGTGGATGAGCAGTTTGAAGAAACCAAGGAGGGGAAAGTAATATTAGTGTAGAGTAATATTAAAATTGACTGGAAACAGTGATGAAAAGCATGAAATAGCCTGATTTAAATAATGGATGAAAACATTTCAAACTTGAAATTGATTGTGTAACTCATACTGCAACCTATTTTAGGCATTTATTTGTATTTCTTTCATTTCTACAGTGCCTTTCTCCCATTGAGGGACTCAAGAGATTCAATAATTAAAATGCAAGGGAAGTTTAACAGGATATAAATAAGCAATATATTAAAAAGTGAACTTATAATAATGTAAACAATTGATAATACAAATATCCTAAAAAGAACCTACAAAAACAGTCTTAAAATCATACCTGCCATTTTCAACAAAGTCTTTACTTGGTGCTGGAAGGCAAGAGGAGTGGGATCCAACACTTTTTCTTAGGAGAAGGCCCTTTACAACTTGGGAGCAGCCATAGAGAAGGCCCTCTCTGTTGTTCCCTCTAAATATGCCTGTGAGGGCACTGGGACTGAGAGAAGAACCTCTCCAGCAGATCTTAGGAGCTAAGAATACTTATCCCAGAAGATGTGGTTCTTATAAAGGCCATATAAGGCTTTGTAGGTCATAGTCATCACTTTGAATTGGACCCATCCAGCTGTTGTAACAAGGGATTTACATGGTTCTTGTAACCATCCCCAATCAGCAGCCTGGCTCCAACACTTTGAACCAACCAAAGTTCTCAAGCTATCTTCAATGGAAGTTTCATGCAGCATTCATTACAGTAATCCAGACCTCATATCTACAGCATGTGTCACTGTGGCCAGATTGGACATCTCAAGGAACTGGCACAGTTGGTGCACTAGTTTTAACTCCAAAGGCACCCTAGCCATGGCTGAGACCTGTGCATTCAAGCTGAGGTCAGAATGTGGGCACACACTCAAACTGCTATCAAGGGGAGTGCAACCTCATGCAGTACAGGCAGAATCCTTGTTGTTTGATATGACTAAGACTCTCAGTTGACCAGCAGCACTTCATCTTGTCTGGATTAAATTTCAGTCTGTTTTCACTCATCCAGTCCATTACTGATGGGAGGAACTGATTTAAGCAACAGGACCACTGTCCTTGTAGTTACGCAGGAAGCATAGATAGAGTTTTTGTTATCCACATGCAAATGACACTAAATCCAAAAATTGGGGCACCTTCCAGCATTTAATGCATGCTTTATGGCATCGGGGACAAAACAATACCTATAAGGTATTAACAGTACTTTAAAAAAAATCATGTCACCATAGGAAACAATATACAGTGGACCCTTGTATAACAAACAGCTTGTATAACATAAAATTTGTACAACATAAAAAATTCCGGAGATAGGGGAAATTTGCTTAACATAATCACCTATGGGGAGAATCCGTACAACATAAAAATGGGATTACTCCATTTTCAATGCATTCCTACGGTAATTTGTATAAAGGAAAATTTGCTTAACGTAATTTCATTTGGAACGAATTAATTCCTTTATTCGAGGTACCACTGTAGATGATAAGGAAAAATCATCAGCATAATCACAATCACAACACCCCCATTCACACAAAGTCAGTTATGATAATATAATGTACCCCACCATCCAAAGCCCCAGGATACAATATGGAGGAGTGGAACGATACCTCTCCCCTTATTTGATGGCTTCAGATTTGCAGCACAGAGAGTGGTCAATTAATATATCAAAAAGGAATCCTCCTCCTCCTCCTCCTCCTCCTCCTCATCATCATCATCATCATCAAAATGGGATCAAGTCAGAAAATAATCCATAATGGATTAACACAAAAAAATAACCCATCCTTCCAAGTAATCTGAAATAATTGTAGGGCAGAAGTCGCAGAACAATAGAAGGCCAGCAAGGGAAAAAAATCAATCCAAAATACCAAGGTTATGTTTGAAAGGAATATCTTTGTTACCCTAAGATGCTCTTTCTGGGTGATTTTAAATCTAGGTGCTTCTAGGTCACGACTATAACGACACAGCACACACACACACACAGGTGACAGATGATCATCCTTTCTCAGGCCTATACCTTACAAAAAGTAAAAATTTAGCTAGTCACTTTTGCTTCTGTAACTTCTAGAATTGTGTATTGTGATGACTTCAGCATGCAGCTGTCCTTGAAGATAATTTGGAAGTTTGCAGCAGATGTGGAGTGATGAACATAACCTGCCTGATGAAATGGGAATATATTTAACTAGAGCCATGAAAGCCACTAAGTAGCATGTCATTCAAGAAAAATCAGATTTTGCAATTAGTTACTTCATGAACTTGTTTAATCATTATACTAAAACCAATTTAAGTAATTTTACATATCCTATAATGAATTACAGTAATAACAACCAGGAATAACATCATTTTTGGTTAGTTTATTAAAAAATTAAAATTGTTGGGGACATTTTTCATCTTAGCCTTTATTACCATGTGGAATAATTGCTGCCAAGCAGATAAAGGAAGAAAGAGACCAAAGGAGCTGGTTATAAAAAAAGAACTGCATGGAGAATATACCAGGTACTAAATTATTTACTCTTCTCAAGAGTACATAATACTGTACATTTTCTTGTTGCTATGCTTTAGGCAACCATTTCGAGAGATACGTGTTTCAGAAATCCCATTTCTCAGGATTAATATGAAGACATTCTTCTGTGTACTTCCAATAACAGAACACTGCCAAAATGCAAAGGCTTGGTTTCTGTATTTGCCATTCCCTGTGGCTTGGGGAAGTGCTTTTGGCATAAGACATGATGCTCCCTGTATTCTTTGTGTTGGCCTTTTAAACATCTTGTCCCATTTGACCTAGGTTTTTTAAATACTATCAAGAAGTTTAGTGAAGGTCATGCTGTCTGCATGTGTCAGACCTCATTGTAATTGAACACGTCATTCTGGAATTTCCTTACCTCTCTCTTGGACAAGAAGTCAGAAATACTATATATAACATCCCAATTATCTGCCCTGAAGCTCAGAACGACATGATTTTGTGTTCAGTGTGCTAAAGAGATTTTTTAAATATTATTTTTATTTATAGATCTTGCTTTTGAAGAAAGAAACTCAAAGTGGGTTGAGGTGAAAGAACTGGATAAAAGACCACTTTTTCACACTGAAGTACATAATAATATAATTTAGCTTAGTCACATCCAGTCCAGGATATATTTTAGTAACTCACATGTAACCTGCATGACAGGCTAGCCACTAATGGAGCTGTTGATGAATGTTTTTCCCCCTCTAAATAACTGACAGATAGGAGCAGGGCTTTTTTGACATACAAATATATATCTGGTACTATTCAGATTCCCAGATGAGTGATGTGCTAGTGGTAAGGCAGTTACAGAAAACTCAAAGGAAGTATATGAAAGATAAGGTAACTGAAGGGGAAAACACTTTTTAGAGGGTATTAATTAGAACCAAAAAGAAGCAAAGGAGGTACATATTTATTGTTAATAGAGAAAGAATAACATCTTTAAATGTGAAGGGAGTGGGGAGTACTATAAAGAGTAAAAAGAACAGAGGTTTTGCTCAATAAGGATAAAGAAAATAAGCTCTTTTTTTTACAAGAAACTCATGTTAAATGAGTTTGTTGTTAATGAAATTAAATTGTATGGTATTTATAAAAAAAGCTTTTTGGAATTGCTTTTGGACAGACAAGATAACGAGGGATTGCAATTATTCTTCCTAAATAATGTCATTGTAAAATGGATAAAATGAAGAAAGATAGTAAAGAAAGATACAGTAGTCCCCTGCCACAACACGGTTCATATATTATGGTCTCAGTATTGCACAGATTTTTTTTCTTGAGAGAAACAGGCTTCCAAAGAGAGGTTTTTAACCCCCTCCTGACACCTCAGCAAACAAACCTTGAGTTCCTGGCAGCGTGCACCAGCAGCAGCAGCCCATGGTCGCTTTGCTGAGGTGTCTGCATTTTGCGGATTTTCCTTTATCACAGGTGGGTCAGGCACCTAACTCCCATGACAAACAGGGGAATACTGTATATAATGCTACAGATGGAAATGAGAGGAGAGGAATATACTTTGATCAATGTTTAGTCTCCAAATATACTCTCTTTTTAAAAGACGTTTCTGAAGATGTAGCAGAATATGGAAAGGGTTTGTAGTAACGGCTGGGGTTTTCACATGGTAATGGATAAAGAGAAAAATAAATCAAACCTTACCAGAGTGGAGAAAAATAACAGTGATACACCCTTGAACAGAATAACTAAGAAAACTGATTTGAAAGAGATGTGGATAGTAGTGAAAGGAGATGAAAAGGTCTGCCCACTCCAACAGCGTAGGGACTGCCACCTGCCCATCCCAATAGGCACATTTGCCCATCAACTGAGATTATTGGAGGCTCTGTTTCTACCCTGTAATTAAGGGGGGGGTGCCCTAAGCACATCCGATCTCACCTGATTTCAGAAGCTAAGCAGGGTCAGCCCCAGTTAGTACTTGGATGGGAGACCACCAGGGAATACCAAGTTCTGTAGGCGCCTGGAGTAGGAACTGGCAAGCCTCTCCAGTATTCCTGCCAAGAAAACTCCATGGACATGGGGTCATGAAGAGTCTGTCATGACTGTAATGACACAACACTCACACACATGTGAGAGTAGAAACTTATCTGTAGCCTCTATTCTATGGGCCTTCTCTGCAAGATGTATGTGGTTGATCATTTTCATCTTAGTGTTCAAAAAGGCTTTGAATCCCCCCCCCCAAATTGCTTTTGACTGTTTTGATTTTACAGATGTGCCACTCATGTGGTGCCTTGTTGTGGTGGTGTTTTATGAGTTATTTTATACTGATCATGCTTATATTTTAAAATGTAGTTAATCTTATCATTCTCATAGGTTAATACATTTTAAGAATATTGGTTGAGTTCTTTAGTTTAATTTGTGTGCACCATATTGACAAAATACAGAAATGGTGTCCTGAAAATTCTTAATCAGTCAAATCAAATAAATGTATACTAATGTCACATTATCTTCTAGTGTGAGAGCATAATCCAATGTACATGTGATTTGAGTAAATTAAAACATGTTTCATTCAAGGGAAAAGAGAAAATGATGTGAGTTCTTTTAAGGTTTCTTTTTCAAACATCAAAAAGACAATTTCATTCATATTTTCTTGCCATATAACTATTCTTAATCAAATCACAACAAATAGAGGGTATTAAAAGTGAAATAAATGCAGTGACAGTTTGGTAATAATGGACAGAAAATGTTCCATCTGTTTATGCTGAGTAAAATGTGTGTAATTAATGTCACTTTTCCTTCTATTTGCTAAGCTATTGGTTTTAATCTCATCCACAACTGGTTAACAGAACCCTACTACCTATCATGATCCCTAGTTTTCTCAAAGAGAGAAAGAACTGACATATGAAGGATTCATTCCATATGCATTTGTCACTGTTTAATTTGTTTTACCCACAAAATGCATACAGGAAAGTACTGGCTGATTGATCAAATCCTGTTTTTAACTCCTTGTAGATAGGAACAGAAGCTAGGCCAAGTACAGGAAAATGAGTCTTGACAGGGTTCATTTGTCCGAATCTCAGCTGCATTTTTTTCTTCCTTTGAATTTCACTCAATTTGTGCATTTAAATTTATCTCCGCAAAATTATCCCACCTACATCCATTGCAATGAACAGGAGCTGCCCTTGACTGCTGGTCTCCAGGAGGATTGATGCATAACTAGGTTTAAGATGCAACTCGCTGCATAACTTCTCAAAAGTAAGTCCCATTGAGTTCAGGAAGGTTTACTTCCAGTGAAGTCATGTTGGGACTGAAGTCTGAAACACTATAGGTTCATCTGATTTGATGATCTGCTTCTTGTGTCACTACTGTTAATAGAAAACTGAAGCTGGGTGAATAGATTGAAGACATGTCAGCCCTTTGAGCTTACCCTACATTCCCCACCACCACCAAAAAAAAAAGAGCAGCAGGCGCTTTCTAATATTTGTTTCTTGTCTGTGTATGTTTAATTGGCTTTTTTGGGTGACACTTAACCTCTTCATGAAGATAGGGGGGAAATATGATGAAAATGTATTTAAGTGTTTCTGCTCTATCCCTGGAGCACCACAGCATTTCTTCTTTTCAGCTCTGAATATATTTGCTTTGTGGGCTCAAATGCATATTATGCATAATCCTTTCGATACAGTTGCCAGCTGTCTGGTAGAGATAGTGGAGGATGGGGCTTGGAGCTTTAAAACTGGTGAGAATCCTCTCGCTAAAAAGTAGTGGGAGAGAAATAATTATTTGCATAATCTTTTTGGAGTTACCTGGATTTCTTGAAAGCAGCTTAACATATTTGGAATAATCTATTTCAAAAAAATGGTAGGGGGAACTGGCTCCCTCCTCCACTTCTCCTGGTCATATGCAAATTCATTGCCATTTTCCCTAACCAATTCCTGCAGGGCTTATTCCTTCTAAGAAGGTTTTCTGTTGGACAAAGAGCTATTTTTTACCCTCCATGCTCTAGCTGCTCATCAGAAGACCTGTTAAAGCTCAGATCTCTCGTTTCTATGAAGATCATTATTTTCTTTTTAATTTTGTGCCTTTCACACAAGGCTCCAGCAGTAAGGATTTTTTTAAAAAAAAATTATGTATGAGACTTTAATGTAAAAAATGGCCGATTTCCCAAAAAAACTGGGGATCTGACCAACAATTGTCAGATATAGCAGGGAATTCTTGGACAACTGTGGGTAGGACTGCAAAACCAATTAATTGTGGTTCCATTTGCTTCTGGGAGAGGAAGGGTGATTACATTCCCTTGCTTCCAGAAGTACAATAAAGGAAGCTTAAATATGCTTTTCTCTACCACTGTTTTTTCTATATTTCTCCTTCCCCATCTTTAGTCTTCTCCTGGGATGTGCCCTTCTTAAGAAGCTCAGTAAGAACAGTGGGTCTTATTTATTTGTCTACATAAGTTCCGTGTTCTTTCTTGAAAGAGTATACCACATCAGATTTAGCCTCCTGTCAAATCCATGAGAAAACAACCTCCCTGAAATAAATAAAGCAGAAATTTAGACATGGGTTTCTTCTGAATATATCTAACAATCAATATACCACTGTGATTGGGAAAGTGACTGTTCACCCATGCATGGTGGTGAGGTGGGAAGGGAGCCAGGCTTGCACCACATTCCTGATTGAAATTGTACAGAATATATGAAGTGATATCAAAAACTAGTTCCAGATTTTAAAGAAATCAGAAAAAGGCTGTACACTCTTGTTGATTTTTTATTTAAAAATAAAATATAAATGCAGAAGCAGGGGATTGATTGATTGATTGATTGATTGCTCATCTAGTTTTCAGTGGCATTCCATCTTCATCAGGCTTTGCAACAAGATCTTGTGTGCTGTTCAGAAAATATATAAATTAGTGTCCCAACGTTGCATGGCATTGCTATCCACGACAGGCAAGCTTTCTTAACTTGGGCTGCAGCAGACAAACAGCTGGGTGGTGGTTGGAAACTCCTCCTCGGGAAGCATCTCGGAATTTATCATCCATCTCTTCAAACAGGGAGCCACAATTAATTTGTTATATGAAACAGAGGAGAGTGGCTGCCTGTTCCCTTTTTAATAACTTTCATCTAGACGACATCAACTCTTATCCTAGTATGTATAGGAACTATACTCGAATTGATTTTGGTGACCTTTTGATCTCTTCCCCACCCCTTGTTGCTGCTGTTATTTTGTTTCCTCATGCCTTCCTTAGGACTTCATGTTCAGATTTATTGATGAGGGTTGACAACAAGACATCATCTTTTGTGTGAGAAAGAGCATGGGCCAAAGAGGACTTCCTATGAGTTGTTGCTTGTGCCCTTAAGCCAGAAATGCATAGCTAGGTATCTTCCATGTATTCTGAATCATATCTCCCAGCAACTCCATACAACAAGCTCTTTGGTGCTGTGTTGCATAAGTGGCACTCTAAAACATCTGGAGAACATCAGTTTCCTTATTCCTGTGGTCAAAACAATATCTGCAATTGTTAAGTTGCCTTCAGCCCCACTAATAGTCACAGACTCACAGTGTTAATGTGGAAGGAGAGCAACACATGAATGCATTGTCCCTGGGATTGCACAATAATGTTATAAACTATGCAGAGCTTCAAGGAGCATTAGAGGTTATTAGCTGTGTCCCTGAAAAAACCTTGCCAAAAATGAATTTGTAGAATGGAATGGCAGCCTTTGCATTAGAACATGGTATCCCTTCTGTTTACTTTAAGTATAAGTATAACATATGCAAAGACTTTTGTCTAATTGCCTAGCTGTCAGGCACTTGGTTGGAAGTTTTAAATAGCCTCTGGGTATCAAATATGTAGCCTTAGGCTTTTGTTTGTAATTTAATAAGAATAATTTATTGTGAAAAGACAAGAAATATGAATTACCCAGTGGCTCTGAAAGCACATTTACATTATAATGGCAAGGCCTTTCTGGTAGGTTCCTCATCTTTTGGACACCAAGGGAAAGCCCTTCCAGTGATGCATTGTGTTCCATTTTCAGGGTGATTCTGACGTGGTTATCAGTTTTGTCATCTGATACATATACTGTAATGCAGTCCCGGTGTATCATGGGACTGCAATATATGAAGGCAAGGCCCCCTGGGGCAAGCTACATGGGCCTGCTTGAGGCCTCCTGCACTTACCCCAGACCTGGTGCTGCCCCAAATGGGCCTCCAATGGGTTTCCCAGGCCGGTTGGAGGCCCCAGAAATGGTTTCTGGCAAACTGGAACCGGCTTCTGAAAAACGGAAGTGCCTTCAGGGTTGCCCGAAACCAATTCTGGGGCTTCCAACAGGACCGGGAAGCCCATTGGAAGTCTGTTTGGAGCAGTGCCAGGCCTCAGGTAAGTATAGGAGGCCCCTGATAAGCCCCCCCCCCCTCAAGTCCCAACCCAACCCAGCATCTGTATATTGTGGATTTTCCTTTATCGTGGGTCGAGTTGAGTCCCTAACCCCTGCAATAAATGGGGGATTACTGTATAGCTGTTTGCAGAGACAATGTCAGAGGGCTACAGTGAAATTAAATAAACTTGATCATTTTTTCTTCCTTTCTTTGAAAACATCACAGTTGGCCAAGTTGTGTAGAACTTTACCTTTATACATACAGACATTGACACCAAGCAGAGATATGAGTTGTATGACTCATATTGTATTGACACCAAGCAGAAATATGAGTTGTATGACAAGGACATGTCTCTTTATTTTAAGGGAATGATTTCTATTTCCTCCTCCCAAATTGCTGTTTACAGGCTTAGCCCTGGAATCCACTCCCCCCTACACCAGGGCATTCCCCACGTGGGTGGGGGTGAGGAGCTTCCATGGGCCCTGCTCGCACAGGTATCTGGGGTTACATTCCTCCATGTTAACAATTGCAAGTCACCATGAAATCCACGAGAGAAAATGTTGGGATGTAAATAAAATAAAATAATAACATAAAATATGTATTTTATATTATACATGTCCATTTTAAATTGTGTACAATTTCAGAGGGACGTATACAATACAGAAGACGAATAGAATAAAGAACATCTTAAAATTCCTTGTGGGTAAAAAGCAAAAGTTGCTTTTTAATTTAAGGGTTATTTTACATTCTGCAGACAAATACATAAATAAGTTTGTCACCTCAGTACTAACTCAGCCTGGGAGAGCTTGTCTGTAACTAATTTGTAGAAGTATACAGGTATTGTTTACCTGCAATATTATTGGTAGTGAGGAGGTATAAAAATGGCACCTTTCTCAGTCTTGAGGTAACTTAATAAAATAGTTCTAGCAATTCCAATGGACTTGATGACAAGGCTTCCAAAATGAAATAATATTTTGAAAATGAAACTATGAAAATGGTATTATGTTTGTAGCATCCAGTGTGGTATAGTGGATAGAGTGATGACCTAGGATTCCAATCATCACTGTATCCTGGTGATGAGTTTTAATCCCATCTCAGAATCCCTTTCAAGAGGGTTTTTTTTTTTGTACTCAAGAGTGGCTTCCTGGGGGTGGGGGGAAGGGTCATCGTGGCACTCTTCAGTTTGCCCACAGCCATGCAAGTTGGCTCTTCTGATATGCATAATGGTGAACTGAACTCCCAGTCTCTAGCTCTGGAGCCAGAGCCTTAAAGCACTGAGCTATCCAGCCAGAATTAGGGTTACTAGAAATCGGTTCTGACTTGACCGCTATTACATTTGCAAGGTACCAGACTATGTACCTCACTCTTGAATGACGGCACCTAAGAGGTGACCTAATGGAAGTTTATAAAATCATACACAGTGTGGACAAAGTAGATAAGGAAAAGCTGTTTTCCAGTCCTGCACAACATTAGAACTAGGAGGCACTCCATGAAACTTTTGGGTGCTAGATCTCAAACAAATAAGACAAAGTACTTTTTCACCCAAAGGATCACTGGTCTCTGGAACTCCCTGCCAGAAGAAGTGGTGACAGCTGTCAGCCTTGTCAGCTTTAAGAAAGGATCGGACAAGTTCATGGAGAACAAGGGTATCAATGGCTGGCTGTCATTATGGATGCCTAAGGACAACCTCCAGGTTGGAGAGAGAGGCAGGATATCTCTCAATGCCATTTGCAGGGAATCATAAGCAGGTGAAGACATCTGCTTGAGAATACCCTGAAGCAAATGGTGATCCTCTGTGTCAGACAGAATGATGGGCTGGATGGGCTGTGGCCTGTTCCAGCAAGGCTGTTCTTATGTTCTTATGTTGCCCCTTGTTTCTTAGTTTTTGGCTAGCTAAAGCATTGTAGAATGAACTGAGAGATTGTTATTATTCCACAGAATGTCTGGATACAGACAGTACAATACTAAACAATATTGAACTTGATAGGCAGTTGTAGCAAAGAAGGTTGTGTGCTCACCTTTTTTGGGGGGGGGGGCAGGCTGTAGTTTAGTTTACATCATATTTTATCTTTTTACTGCTGCTGAAATCCCAATTAAATGCATTTAGTTATATTGGTCTGGTTTTGCCAGAGCTGTAGGCATTATATATCATTCTTAGGAGCTGTCATCCAAGTGCAATTAATGGCATGAATCCCTGAGTGTACAGCCTTGTCTGCTCTGTATGCCTTGGGCAACCAGCTGTACTCAGCATTCCAGCCGACTATCAGGAGGATGGCAATTTCTGTTCCATCTACTCATGTCAGCTACCTTGAGAACCTGGAAATAACTTGTTACATTTAATGGGCCTTACCTCACTTCCTTCATTTATTAAATATCAAGTCAGAAGCCCTTCTGTATATCAGAAGTGGGTTCTACTTACTGTGGGTTCTATTTCTGTAGGCAAATATTGTATTGTATTGTATTGCATTGTATTGTGTTGTGTTTATTTATTTGCCATAGTTTTCTCCATAGTGGGCTCAAAATAATTTAAAAACACACAACATACAAGAACATAAGAACAGCCTTGCCAGAACAGGCAACAGCCCATCCAGCCCAGCATTCTGTCTCACACAGTGGCTCACCATTTGCTTCAGGGTATTCACAAGCAGATATCTTCGCCTGCTTAAGATTCCCTGTAAATGTCATTGAGAGATATCCTGCCTATATCTCCAATCTGGAGGTTGTCCTTAGGCATCCATAATGATAGCTATTGATACCCTTGTTCTCCATGAACTTGTCCAATCCTTTCTTAAACCTGTCAAGGCTGACCGCCATCACCACTTCTTCTGGCAAGGAATTACATAGATCAGTGATCCTCTGGGTGAAAAAGTACGTGCTCTTATTTGTTTGAGATCTAGCACCCAAAAGTTTCATGGAGTGAATGTAATTTATTTTTCTATCCCCAGAATCATTGACCAATTCTCCCTGGATATTTGAACAATGAATAGAAACATACCTTAATCCAACAAACTACCTCAAGGAGTCACGATAAGCATTTCCCATTACAAATTGACTGGCATGAACTGGTGTGCAGTACCACATGCCTACACCAACTTTTTGACTTCCAGCACTTCATAGCTGAAAGCTACATGAGTGGGATAACTGATAGGATTGCAACCATTAAGAAAAAATGGGTGCATATAAGTACCTTAGGAAATGTGCATATCAAACTATACCAGGGTTGTCGAACCTATGGCACGGGTGCCAAAGGTGGCACTCGGAGCCCTTTCTGTGGGCACCAGACATCTCCCCTTCACAGCCACCTGTATTCAGATTAAATTGCCCTATTGGCACTTTGTGAAAAATTAGTGGGTTTTGAATAGCAGTTTGGGCACTCGGTCTCTGAAAGGTTCGCCATCACTGAACTATACACTATAGCAAAATATACCCGCAGGATGGAAAAAGTTGTCTTGAAACCTAGACGTTCCTGCATCACATGCATTATCTAGATCCATCCAGCCTGGTATCAGACCCATTTTAGGATGGTGAAAACTCTGGCCACTTTGAGAGGTGACTTATCCTGGGACCTTGACAAGAGGAGTGTGTCCCTATTGATTCTGCTAGGCTTCTCTCACCAAGTTTCACTACCTGGAGATGGGACTAGATGTTCATGCAGAGCAAATCCACATAGTCCCATTAACTTCTCATCTATGAAGAAAACACAGGAGGGAAATCTCTGCATAGGACAGGAATTTTCCACTGATTTAGCTCTGTTGTGAATATTGTATCTTTGCAAACCGCCATGGCTTGGATTAAGGAATGTCATTCATGAATGATTAGAAATGTACTTCTCAGAACAAGTGCCCACTGATTTCTACCGGCTCCATCCCTTGTTCAAAGTTTCTAAGATCTAATCCTGTGTGAACACTTATGGATGAAATGCACAAGATCTGTCATGAGAAGAGCCACACACAGGATCAGAACAGAAGAGGTAAGTTGTTTATATGTAGAATTATACAGTACATGCTTAGAGGTGTCATCAATTTAGTTTACATTTTGGAACAATTATTAATGTTCTGTTTGACTTGCATAAATAGTCTACTTAATAGTTGACTGATAACTAATTTTTCTAAATATACATCATACCTTTTAATCATCATGCAGAATATGATTATGGAAAGTGAGCAAAATTGCTCACACAGTAATGGTACAGAATAAGGCATTAATCAAAAAGACCAGCTAGTCATATAAGTATTTCTGTGATGTAAACTAAATTGCTACTAAGTGGATTTATGAAGCATCAGTTGGTTTGTTCTGAATAATCTGTTTGCAGCATATGCTGTCTTTTCAAAGCATGTTTAATTGCTTTTTGAGTTATATCTCATTTGCTTCAGATATATTCTATTTGAAATGATAACAGATGGGACAATCGACTAGTATTTACTGAGGAGAACCCACCTGTTTAGGGGGAATGGTGTATTAAACCACAGAGCTGACCCTGTAAAACTCAGTGAAAATTGTTTAGATGCTGTAATATTAAAAGTGTGCAGTCACTAAAGTATCATGTAAACAGCCATATGGATAGACATGTGCTATTCCCTGTCAATAAGAAGGAGATGTAATGGTTTGTTTGGCCATAGGCGTACAGTTACACTACCATTAAGCATTTATAAATACAGATACTTTTTCCAGTGTCAATTTTTTTGCCTTCAGAAAATGTTCTCATATTGATTTCCATTAAGGGCAACTGCATGGGTCCCCTGACCTTCTCCCTCCCTCCCTCCCTCCCTCCCTCTATGCACCTGTTAGATCAATTCAGCCAAATCAGATAAGCAGATGGATGCTCAGGTGCTTTGCTTAATTGTGCATTTCTTCCTTTGTGTAAAATCATAATATATGCATCATTAGTTCCCTAGGATGCATAGCTAATAAGCATATATCCCCATCACTTTGATTTTGTAAGATTCACTTAAAGTTTCCCCAAAATATGAAACATATGTTCTACAATGAGATTAGTGTATCTTTAGTTATGTCCCTTGAATATAAGAAATTGCTTTCCAAAACCACCAGTATGCTGATGATACCCAGCTCTACCTCTTGTCACCTCTGGATTCTAAGGGAGCTACTATCTCAATTTTACATGAGTGTTTAGCTGCAGTAATGAACTGGATGAGGATGAACAAAATGAAACTAAACCCAGACAAGACAGAGGTGCTCCTGGTCAGATGAAAGGGAGAACAAGGGATAGGGATGGAATTGAAAAAGAGGTACACAGCTTGGGAGTGCCCTTGGATTCATCCTTGAGCTTGGATGCCCAGGTCACAGCTGTGGCCAGTATTTATTTATTTATTTATTTATTTATTTATTTATTTATTTATTTATTTATTTATTTATT
>JAHTLZ010000021.1:1234169-1261815 GCA_023846285.1 Phrynocephalus versicolor
ATTTATTTATTTATTTATTTATTTATTTATTTATTTATTTATTTATTAATCTTATACCCCACCCATCTTCCCAGTGGGAACTCTGGGCGGTTTACAGTTAAAGTAATAATACAAAAGACAGAGAACAAGCAAAGACAAAACACAAGGGAAAGGAGCAAGATGGCGGGCCAAAAAAAAAACCTAACTGGAAAGGTCGCCAAACGCCTCCCTGAAGAAGTGAGTCTTCAGGGCTTTTTAAAAGGTGGGCAGGGACTCAATCAGGCGCAGCTCACAGGGAAGATGGTTCCAGAGCACGGGCCCCACCACAGAGAAGGCGCGGTCACGCGTACGTGATTTCCGGGCCTCTCTGGGTGTGGCCACCCTTAGTGAGCGCGCCTGCGCCAATCTTGTGGGTCTGGTCCCAGATGTCTCCCTGAGAATTGGCGAGGCCTCAAACCGCCAGTCGGAGTTGTTCCGGGTGGTTCGAGACCTCTCCAATCCCAGTCAGCCTCCTCCTCCTCCTAGTGATTTCACTGGTGAGCAATTCACAGCCCATTTTAGATCTAAAATAGAGGCCACCCGCTCCGACTTGCCCCCCAGTTGCCCTAATCCACCCCCTGAGATCCCTGGGGCCTCACCCCTCCATTCCCCCCTCCTGAGTCTGGTCCCAGATGACCTTAGAGAGATACGCTCCACCAGTAGTGCATTTGCACAATTAAGGCTAGTACAAAAGTTACACCCATTTCTTGAGAAATCAGCTCTGGCCACAGTGACACATGCCCTTGTGGTGTCCCAGCTAGACTTCTGTAATGCGCTCTATGTGGGGTTACCACCAAAAAGTTTCAGGAATCTTCAACGGGTCCAATATGCAGCTGCCAGATTGCTGACTGGGGCAGGGTACAGAGATCACATTATACCCCTATTAAAGCAGCTCCACTGGCTGCCAGTCAGCTATCGGGCACAATTCAAGGTGCTGACCTTGACTTACAAAGCACTGTAGATATATGACCTGGGTCCTAGCTACCTTAAATATTGAATCTCACAGTATGAACCGGCTCATGTGTTAAGGTCACCAGGGGAGGCACTTCTCTCCATCTTGCCACCCTCTCAGGCACGTCTCGTGGGAACACATGTAAGGGCCTTCTCAGCTGCTGCGCCCAGACTCTGGCACTCCTTCCCACTAGAGGCCAAGACTGCCCTATTTTCTATGTCTTTCTGGAAACAGGCAAAGAACTTTCTCTTCAGGCAAGCTTTCCCTGAATGATGGACTACCTATTATGTGACTTTTATATGAATCTATAATACATGAACACATAGACTTTGTGTTTATAGACTTTGTGATTGCATTCACACTATGTTCTCAATGTTAGTTTCCCTCACTCATAACTTTACATGGAATTTTACTCTTTTTAACTGCTCACGTTCTCTGGTAGCTTAAATGTAATGTTGTCTTTTGATGCTATAGGATTTTGTAGTTCTCAATAGAGATGGGCACGAACCGTTTTAGGGTTCAGTTTGTTTTGTTTCATTTTAAACAATTTTTTTAGAAATAATTCCTTTCATTGATTCGTTGATTTGTTATTCGTTTTGTGTGGTGTGTGTTTGTGTTTGTTTGTGTGTGTGTTGCTTGTGCAACTTTGGCTGGGGTAAAGAGGGCCTTAATCTCCCCCCCAGCCACTGTGTGGTGGGGGAAAGGGCTTCCCCAGCCAGCGCCTCTCAGCATGAGGAGGCGAGGAGCAGGGTCTCTTTTGACATTTTTTCCTCACAGCGGATGGCAGCGCCAAGCGGGTGCTGTCATACACTGTGGGGAAGATTCCTTTAAAGAGACCCCACTTCCCGCCTCCACATGCCTGGTGCCAATTGGTCCAGGGGCCCGATGACAGCTTGGCAGGAGCTCTCTGAAAATGCTAGGGAGGGCAGCGTGATCCCTGGAACAGCCCTCCCTAGCATTTTCACAGGACTCCTGCAGGGGTGTCAGTCTCTGGACCCCTTTAAACCCAGCCCAGTCGATACCAGGGTGACCCATGGTACCGACTGGACCAGGTTTAAAGGGGTCCAGCGATTGACAGCTCGGAAGGATCCCTCAGAAAATGGGTGGGAAGGGCAGTGTGATCGCTGCAACTTCCCTCCTGACCCGTTTTCTGAAGGCTCCTGCTGGGCTGTCAGTTGCTGGACCACTTTTAACCTGGCCCAATCAGTACCAGGGGGAGCCCCTGGTACCGACTGGGCCAGGTTTAAAGGGGTTCAGCCATTGACAGCTAGACAGGAACCCTCAGAAAACAGTGGAGGGAAGGGCGGACTTTTTAAATCCTTTTCCCGCCAAAGCCAGTTCTACAGCTGATCGGCGGCACTGGCTTCTGGGGGGGGAAGTCTGTGGTTTCCCCACACCAATTGGAAGGGAAACCTTTCCCATAGAAATGCATTGCTTCAATGCATTCCTATGGGAAAACAAAAAACGAAATGAACGAAGCAGAAATTTGTTTCATTTCGTTTCATTTTTCTTTGATGGGTCAGTTCGTTATTCATTTCATTAGGTAACGAAATGAATAATGACTAACAAAACAAATTGAAAATTTGTTTCGTGCCCATCTCTAGTTCTCAATACTTGAATATGTCTTAATTGTACTGGACTGTATATTATCCATCATTACTTTAATCTGCCTTACATCCTTTTCAAGGAGAAAGGTGGGGTAAAAATATCCTAAAATAAATAAATATAACATAACAAGCCCCACCCACCCCAATGTATCAGAATGTTACTACCCCATTTTTAAAGGATGTTGACAACCTCGAGTGGGTACAGAGGAGGGTGACCAGGATGCTTGAAGGTCTGGAAGAAATGTCTTATGAGGAATGTCTTAGGGAACTTGGAATGTTTAGCCTTTCAAAAAGAAGGCTGAGGAGAGATATGATAGCTATATTTAAATATTTGAAAGGATGTCATATTGAAGAGGGAACTGGTTTGTTTTCCATGGCTTTAGAGACTAGGACTCAGGGCAATGGTTTCAAACTACAGGAAAAGAGATTCCATTTGAACATTAGGAAGAAATTTATGACAGTTAGAGCTGTTTGGCAATGGAATATGCTGCCAGGGAGGGTGGTGGAGTCTCCTTCTTTGAAGGTTTTTAAGTAGAGGCTGGATGGCCATCTGCCGGAAATATTGTGATGGGGTTCCTGCATGGCAGGGGGTTGGACTAGATGGCCCTTGAGGTCTCTTCCAACTCTATGATTCTATGATTCTATGATTCTATGATTATTGGTGCTTTGTACAGTATAAGCTTTCCCCATTCATGCAGAATCTACTCCCTCCCTCCAGTTTTTGAGTGAGCAGTAGTTGACACAGTATGTGTGCTGTAGTTAGTAAATATTCTATATCCTACCAGCAATTTTTCCCCTCCAGGAAAAAAGGGACAATGTGGCAAGAGAGGTTATTTATTTCTTAAATATGATACACACTCTGCATCACTTAACATAAACATATTTCTTTTTCAAAACATGAACTAGAATTTTAACTCTTTCCAGTTTTGATTTTTAAAAACAAGTTGACTGCCTGGGTGACCTTCAGATGATTCCAAGAGTACAGTGGCCCCTGGACACGATGAAGCTGCCCACCTCTGCTACACACATGTACTGCATCTGGAAATAAGTACCATTGAATTCACCAGACTTGTTTATGAATACTGTGTTGCGATATGCACATGCTTGACTCTTTACTGAGTACGTAAGAGCTAGCAGAGTTCCCTGTGTAAACCCCAGAGAAACACAATGAGTCAACTAACAGCCAAGTTATAAGTAAAACTTGAACTCAATGTATTAAAGAAAGTAGGCACTCATTGGCAAATAATATAAACACACAGCATAGCATAGCTTACAGAGAAAAAAACCACAGAACATACATAGAGGCATAACCTGATTTACAACAGGTAAACGTGAGCAGGGTGACCTGACATAGAATCAGAGTTAACTGACCTACATCAGGCAAAGACTTGCTCTCAGCTATGTACTTCTTCATATACTGACTTACAACCAATCATGTTGCAACACATCCCCTCAGCTATGTACTTCTTCATATACTGACTTACAACCAACCATGTTGCAACACATCATTAGGTGATTACTTTTGTCTCCGCTGAATTACTGTACATCTTTTACTTTACATTGCAACTCTTTACAGACATAGCCAGTTACAAAACTTACATACAATATAAAATTTTAATTCTCAAATACAAATTGTATTAGAACCATATCTTGACATTCCTCTTTAAAATTTACATATTGCACAAACCTATTTGATTACATAGATACATATGTCATTCAGCACGTAAAGGCTTAGTGAAAATATCTGACAAATTGTTGCTACTGGGACAATACTGGAAATCAATACACTTTTGATTTATAGCTTCTTTTACATTGCAAAATCTTATACAAATATGTTTGCTTCTGTTCATCCTATGCTCAGTAGCTAACTGTATACAAGCTTTATTACCACAATACACTGTGAAGAAGCACTTTCATAAAGTGAACATTTTCCCTATGTGTTTTGTCTAACATGTATGTTTGTTTCTACATTTGATCTGTTATGCATCCCCCACCCTGACTAAGGCATTGTGGATAATTTTGATCTCTATGAACTTTGTAGCAATCTGCAATTTAAAATATGTTTATTGGTTTATGCACATTTTCTTTCCCTTAGATGTGCTGTGATGCTCAAGAATGTAGGGATTCTCATAGAAAGCTTCTCAAAAAGGAAGGCAGGAAGGAAGGCAGGAAGGAAGGAAGGAAGGAAGGAAGGAAGGAAGGAAGGAAGGAAGGAAGGAAGGAAGGAAGGAAGGAAGGAAGGAAGGAAGGAAGGAAGAATTGAATCTAAAGGCTTATGGAACTATAGATGTGATATCAAGCATAGAGATGTGATAAAACTAAAGACCTGAATTATTGTCTTGCTAGAAAATGAGATTTTTCTTTCTTTCTATATTCTTAATTGCTGGATCCTATTTTTTGTAACAGGAATTATTAATGTTGCTTTTGTCCAGATGTAAGGTTTAAAATGATTAATTAGAAATAAATCAGGTTCACAGAAATAGCTAAGCATTAATATAGTAAATACATAATGTGCAACATGTTGACCTACATATTATATAGTGTGTATTAAATACATAATGTATTTAATACATACTATATAATACATTGGAGGTCAACATACAGTATTGTAATGAATCATTTATTTCACAACTTAAAAACAGTCCTGACTGAGACACCTTCATGTTACACCAGGCCTGCTCAAAGTCTGGCCCGGGGGCCAAATCCGGCCCGTCAGGCCATTCTGAGTGGCCTGTGGCTGGCTGGCCCACCCCTCTCTCCCCCTCCTTCACCCACACATTCCCGTGCGGTGGCCACGGCTCCCTGTGCTTCCTTTGGTCCCCACCTTCCTTCCTTTCTCCCTCCCTTGGTCCCAACCTCCCTCCTTCCCTCCCTCCCTTGTTCCCCACCTTCCTTCCTTCCTCTCTTGGTTTCCACCTCCCTCCCTCCCTCCCTTGGTCCCTGTCTTCCTTCCTGCAGGTGGGGTTGCAAGGGGTCAGTGGGTGGGGCTTATCGGTCAGTGGGTGGGGCTTGCAGTGGGGTGGCAGGGTCGGGGAGCAACCGGCCCCTGAAACATTCTCAGCCACCAAATCTGGCCCTCCTTACAAAAAGTTTGGGCACCCCTGTGTTACACCTTTTTACGTGAATGGAAAATACTGTCCCTTACCAGTAAGATAATCACCTGATCAGTGCTGGCCAATACATGACTCCCCAAAAAGTAATAGGATCTGTTTCATCAGAAAATTGTCCCAGCTTAGATATTTGTTGTCTGCTTTTTTATTCAGTGGGGAGGTCATACAAGAAAATATTGCATTTGCCCCCATAGTGACAGAAGTCAGTCATCTAAAAGCTAGAAATAGATAAGCTAACTCTCCAGCATGATTCAGGGTCAAGGACAAGCAAAAAGTCTGGAGGGCAAACATTAGACCCTATAGTCCAGACAACGCTGGGAAAAAAATCAGATCTAATGCTTCCCCAGCAGTAAAATGTATACAGTCGCCATCAAGAGGTCAAGAATATAGCCATTAGTACAACCTAAACCTCAGTTTTATTAGTGCACTATCACACTTGTTTTATTACACAAGGCATCCTATAGGAAGAGTGATCATCATTATGAACTCAATCAGGATCTGATTAAAGCCAACTCTAGATAGCAGATCCCTCAAACAAGCAGGCAAGCAAACAAAAAAACAAACAACATCAGTTTATCTGTAACTAATAGAAGTGGCTTAGCAGGGTCCCCACACACGGCTGGACTTCATCCCATGATGCAGGCTCCTTTGTTTGTGACATCTCTGCGAAGTAGGACAGTCACTTTGCTGCAACTCCCTTATTTGGTCTTGATGAATGTCTTGGGACTGAATCTGGATTTGGCGTTAACTCTGGAATTTCTCCTGTCATTTTAGCGTCATCTTGTGCACCCAGTCCCTCCATCATCTGACTCTGGTGGAGTTACAATTTAAATATCCTCCTCTCTCTGGGTTTCAGTGTCAACTGCATTTTGGAATATTGGATAGTGAAATTCAGCTAGTTCTTTCATATCTTGATTTTCTCTGTGATAGGCATTAGCATTCTGATCATTGACTTCTCTTTCATCAAAATACACCACTGTGCAAATGTCAACTCTGCCCGTTTTGGGGTATAGGATCTTGTATCCCTTGAATCCCGGTGCATAGGCAAGTAAAACTCCTTTTTCATCTCTGACATCTAGTTCAGACCTTTTCTCTTTTGCTATGTGTGTAAATGCTTTGCATCCAAACACTCTCAGATGTTTAACACTTGGCTACTGCTATCAGGTCTTCTACAACTACTCTCAGCCTTTGCAGGGTATTGCTCCAGGAATTACTTAACCGTTAATACTGAAAAATCTAAGATCTCGATATTTTCTAAATCTTGGAAGCCCACCTGTAGGAAAATTAATGGAAAGCCAATAGAACTATTAAAATCCTTTTGATATTTAGGCTTATTATTTCATTATAAATTAACATGGTTTTACCACCGTTAAGGTGGCAGTCTCCTCATCTATGAATCAGCTTTCTGCAATAGCTCATTTTCATGTCCACAGTGGTCACCAATTTGTCCCTGCAGCACTCCAGGTTTTTCAGGCTAAAATTATTAATCAATTTCTCTATGGTGGCCTTGTATGGATTGCAGCAGCTAATTATGAAATAGATCATGTCGCTGCCTCCTTTCTATGCAATATCTTAGGTGGCCTGAATGTGATCAGATTCACAATGTTATTAAGTGAACTTGATCTTCATTTTCCAACTACCTTTGCTTGGCTATCTACTATTTAATACTGGCTTTGTGTACACTTTCAAACTTCCACCCAATCTCTGCTGGCTGATCTATTAAGAGATTCTTATACTACCACTTTGACCTCCCTTATTAGCTGCAAAATTACTTCAATTGGTATTAACCTGGATTCTCTGACTAATAGTGGAGAAATTTAACTTTACCATATTGTCAGAGAATCCTTGACATTGAGTCTGGGAGTTGAGTCATGGCTACTGGACTTCTTTTTTGAGAGATAGAAACGTTTCGCTGTTCATCCAAACAGCTTCATCGGTCCTTGACATTGAGCTTCAAATTCTGGCAGCCGATTCCAACCCAGTTTGATCTCCCCGCTTCTATGGGCTACCCCCTCTTTCTGTATCTGGCACCAACTATTTTTCCAATCTTACCAATCCACTATGGTGCAGGGCGTTCATGTTAGCCAGATTCAACATCTTTCCCTCTGCACTTCTATCTGGCAGGTTTCACAGTATTCCCTTTGAGAATTGACTGTGTAAACACTGTTTAGTTGAACCAGATTCAATTGTACTCATTTTTCTCTCCTTCCAAAAATTCAACCAGCTCCCCCCCCCCACAACTATTATTGAATTCTGCTATCTCTAACTTATCAGGTTGCTCTGAGAGCCTAACCTGACTTCTCTTAGCTGACAAACAACATGAGCTGACTGACTGTGTAGCTAAATATCTAGCTATTGTAATGTGTAAGGATGATTCCTTAAGAAGAACCTTGGTGTAATCTCATTGTGATCATTTTTTTATTCTCAGGAATTCATGTGTTTAGTTTAATGCCAATAAAAGTTTTGATTGATTGATGATGATTTGTATATTTAACCTTGTGTCATTATTATTGTTGTTTCTGAAATATTGTTCACATGCTTTATATTATAATAGCAAAAGCATGACTGCAGAAAAGATAGGGAAATCACCAAATGTGTGCATATTTAATAATGATATATTCCATGTTAAATGGATCATCGATTTTATTTTGATTAAAAGGGGTTATCATTAGCAACATTTGTGTTCCAACAGTTCATATTGTGTGGTCATTATTTAAATCTACTTTCAGAGATGTCCTCTATCAAATAAATGGAACTGGGACAGCTTGTAAATTCAGAATGGAATGTGGGTTTTGGATTTTGCTAGTTCTCTCCTTGTAATGAATTTTCACTCATTTAATCTCCCCAGCAGAGAGTATTATGAATTAAACATTAGTGGGATTGATGAACAAAATTCTAAATCATTTCCCCTCTCTCTTATCTTTGAGAAATGATTATTTTCACCTACCAGTTGTCCAAATGACATCTTTAGTATTAAATATGAGTGTTAGGGCTGGAGTCTTTCATCAACCACCTTTTGAGTGACTTAAAAAAGTACAAATTATTTGGGCATCAATTTTTGTAACTTTCAGTACAGTTTTAATACAAGTCAGCAGATCAGTATTTTTGGATTTCAGTGCCCGCAATTTTGCTGAAGCCCATGCATTATCACCTCTGTAGTTTTTAATGTGAATACTGTATGTATTAAAAACCACACATGGCAAATTCTCTGTGCCCTTTCCATTTATCGTATACAATTAAGGGCTAAGTGTGAGAACAGGGCACATCTATTGTTTGTAGTCATATGGGCACCTCAAAGGACTTCTAACCACACCAGAGTGTAAGCAGGAAAGTGTTTCAAGGAAATGACATTTTCCCAGAGTATGGAAGGAATGTCAGGCACACTGGAAAAAATGATGTTACCTGTGGTTCCTGGTGCATGATATTGAATGCAGGAAATAGAGTCTCATCAGGGTACTACATCTGTTGCAAGTGTTACTGTAGTGTATTTTTGGAGGAATGGTTCTTGGGCACTCAGATGTTCTTCTACAGTTCCCTGTATAGTAGAGCTGGTGGTGAAGGCTTCTGGGACTTTTAGCTTAAGAACATCAGGACCTCAAGTTGGAGAACCACTAGATTAGGCAATAAAACCAGACATTATTGGTGGGCTGGAGGAAGGAAGGATGTAGCTGAAGTGCACTGAAAATATAACTATTCCCCAAGAGTTACACATTTTAACAATGACCTATGGACATACTATAACTAATTTGCTTTTAAACTTACATCAATCCTTAATGTCTTTTTTTTCATTTTTATTAGTATTTTTGTATCATTTATAGTGAACACCCTTATTATTCTGACTACTTTATTGAGAAGAATTATCTGCAAGTAAACGGGTATGTGATGTTTGTCAAAAATTATTTTAGGCTTTTCAGACACTTATTAGACACTTATTAGTAAACATACCCATTAATTTCAAACCCACAAATGATCTAAGGCAGAGACTCATCCACACAAAAGCCCCGATACCAAAACAAAAGAGGGGCAATATAGGATATGCAGTCCAATGCAGTGAGGAGTGTTCAGACCTCTACATTGGAGGAACCAAACAGCCACTGAACAGGAGGATGGTCAAGCACAGGAGGGGCAACAGCTCAGGACCAGAATCAGCAGTGTACCTTCATTTGAAGGACAAAAGACACTCATTCAGATAAGGTGGTTGTTTTGAAAGAGGGGTCACATTCATGTGTACTGTACGTTGAAAATCCCTCTCTCAACAGAGGTAGGGGACTCAGGCGATATCTGTCTGCTACTAATCAAGCTGTCCTTTCATTGATCCCCAGACAAATCAAATGCACTTTACATCTCCATCAAAAATGCCATGGCTAACGAGCCATATTTAATGGGTGTTGGGAAGGGTTAAATAGGTGAGACTTTCACACACACCAGGCCATTGTCCACTGAACAAGCTTATTCAGGCCACTGTCCACCTAATAAGCCTATTCAGACCAGTGGCATGAAGCCAAGGTGAACTATAAATTGGAGGCTTCATACCAACTTTCCTTAGACTGACAAAGCTACTTAGATGAGTAGTGAAATCTTTCAATTTCACAAGAAAAGAGTTCCAGCTGCCGTGACTCAGTTTCTGGATTTAAAGCAAAAATGCTCTATAAGGCAGGTATACAATGGTTCACTGGACAGAAAATTTTGCTAGGGCCGGGTGATATACTCAAGGTTGCTGAGACAAAGAGGAAGCCTGTAAATGTATATGATATGATATTTGTTCCATGGAAAGAAGTATGTGTAAAAGCCAGAACATGCCATGGAATTAAAATACAGTAGGACCCCCATATCCACTGATCCATTATCCACTGATTCAGTTATCTACGGTTGGCAGAGGAAAAAATAAATACATAATTCGGCAGACGCAAGGCAAGCTACTGTCACAAACAGCAGCTGTAAAGCAAACTCCTGTTGTAAAACAGCAGCCATAAAACAACTACTGTCACAAAACAGCAGTTTTTTTGGGGGTGGTGGTGGTGGTTGGTGTTCTCTATTATCCACGGTTTTCATTATCTGCGGGATGGCCTGGAACCAATCCCCAGCAGATACCAGGGTGCTACTGTAGCTTTATATCTACAGGGAGAAGCATGTTCGATCACTTAGAAACATCTGCAGCAAACCTGAGGGACAGTTGATATCTCCCAAGTATAGCAAGCTTACATGTTCCTTGTGCTTTTGTGGTTTCAAGGTGGAGAGCAAGGTCTTGAATACCAGAAAAAAAAACACAGCAAAACAAAAATACATTTATTTTGTAGTGTTGCTTTAAAAATAATGAGAAAAGTGGAAAAAATATGGATTTTGATATATTAGTCTTTTCTTCTTAGCCTTTTCTGACTGCAGCGGATGAAATAAGATACATGATGGCTAAGCTGGAATGTTGGCTTAGCTTAAGTTTCTTCATCTCTATATTTTATCCCATATTTTAAAAAAAGTTTTATTTGATCATCTGTAGAGCTTAATCTGTCTTTGCAATATAAAAAGCTGATGACATTTTGCTTTTTCTTTCAGCCCCAGTGTCTCACGTCTCAAAACAAAAAAGAAAGAAAAAGAAAAAGAAAAAGAGAGAGAGAGGGAGAGAGAGAGGGTAGCGCTGGAATAAAAAAAAAATGTTTGTTTTTCTCCAGCTCTCCTATTGATGAATGCTCTGTCTTTTCATCTGGCTTCAAGAAGAAAGCATGAATTAAACATTAATTGCACTGTATTGAGTGCCAAGTGCAGAAATCTTATTTTAGATGCTATAGAGCACACAGGGATGCAGGGGAGAGTGCTGTTTCTTTATTGATTATTTCAGTCGTGAAAGCCACTTGTTGACAAAGCACTGTCCTGATGTGAATATTTACTTCTCTAAAATTGCTAGAATGCTGAGTGATGCACTCCCCAATGTGGGTTTAAGGGAAGGTAGACCCCACCCTTCCTCTTTTTATATGCTGGTAGAAACGTACTAATTCCACTCCATAGTATTCTGCGGAGACCACTTTTATCTGATCATTTGGAGAGCAAAAGACTTGCCCCATGTGATTGCACCAAGTGGTTGGTTTTTTTTCTTCCAGCCTTGGGCAGCTGAGTGCATTGGCAAGTTGGGTTTCATTTTGCAGGTCTAAAGCCTCTGAAAGAGTATCTGTTCATTTTTCATGGTTCATGGCCTTTAGTAGGTATATCATCTATTCATTTATATCACACTTTTAAAAGCCGCCCAGTCTTGATGCGAGGTCTGATATATTGTTTCAGTGAATTCCTTAAGTGTACACAGAGGTGACGTACATAGAGACAGAGAAGTCAGGTTAATTTAGAAATATATGGAGCTTCCTTAGTTTGAACAGTTGAAGGAATGCTGTTTTTCCCCTCAAAGCCGCCCAGTGTCTCATGGGGGTAAACTGCTTGCTGCTTCGTAAAGCCACCTTCATTAGTCTGCTGCTCCAAACTTCTCTTTATGTAACTTTATGTAAAGAGAACTTCCCACTTCTCTTTATGTAACTTTCAAGTGCGAACAGAGATTATTCTCTTTCCTACCTTTCTTCTCTCCATGCATGCCATTGTCATCACTTCTCATTAGAGATGGCTAAAAGTGAGGGTGGGGTGGGGGGGATTTCTGGAGACTTTTGGGGACAGGCAAGGATGACTAGGTGGTCATAAGAGAAGCAGCTAGTTTTCTCTAGCTTGGGTCTTGATCTCACCCAATGAGCAATTTGAAACTTTATCTTTTAAAGTGCGCCTTGTGTTTGAGGAAGGTTTTGATGTGCTCTCCAAGCTACTGTTCAAGCCTGGCTGAGCAGAACTTTGTCCGTAGCTCTAGTTATGAAGAAAGGAAGACGTATTTCATGTTATTGATCTGAAAGTTAGTGCCGGTCCATTTTACTGTGTGGCTCTACTTCTAGAATAATGAAATAGAGAGAGAGTAGAAAGAGAACATTCTGCCTGTATGCCTCAGATGATACACTCTAGCTAGTAGAGATGGGCACGATTAAAAAAATGGTGTTTCGTTTGTCGTTTGTCGTTGAGAGGTCCGTTTCGGTTCGTTTCCATTTTTTGTGATTGTTTTGGAAAAATTTTGTTTTTGTTTTTTGTTTTTTCATTTGTCGTTTCTACCCGCTTTTTGCGCAATTTTTAAAAGCATTTCTGTGCATGGGTGCCCCCCAACGCCCCAGATCAGAGGGAAAACAGTAAAAACACTAAAAAAAATTGATGCTGGCAGAGACACAGTATAGACTAGGTTCGCAGGGAGGCTGCAAAGGCAGCAGCGGGCGGTGCCCAGGGTGCAAGGCAGCTGCAGAGTGACTGCACTACAGGGGAGGGGAGGGTACTCACCGAGAGGTACGCACACATGCACACAGGGAGGCTGCAGGACTGAAGCTAGAGTTGCAGAGACAGCAATCCCACCCTAACTCCCACCAGAGAGTGCAAGGAGGACGGGGGCTGCCAGAGCTTTTTATGCCCTCTGTGGCTGCCAGACCTGCCCAGTCTGCAAGCTAGGCATGCTATTGGTTGAAGTTGTACAAGAATTTACATGATCCTATCACATGGCTTGCCTCCATGTTGTGGCTGGAGTGGCGACATCCATTTTGTCATCCTTAGAGGGAAAAGAAAAATACATCGTGATGGGAGAAGACAAAAACAAACGTTTTAAGGACCCCAACGCCCTGGTAGGTAATAATTTCAAATAATTATCACATTATTGCTGCATTTTTATGGATGTCCAGGGCGTTTTAATACCCAAGAAATCGATATTAGGCATCTGGGAGCCATTTTGGGTCAATGTCCCCTAACTCCCCTTAAAGGAAAAAAATACAGCAATCTGAGAAAAGATATAAATGCACGTTTGAAGGACCCCAACTCCCCCTGGTAGGTATTATCAGACAGTATAAATAATTATCGCTGCATTTTTATGGATGCCCAGGGTGTTTTTTAACATTTAAAACAGCTCATTTCATTGTGTGTCACCATTAACAGAAACGAAATGTAACAAACACCATTTTTGTGGTTCTGTTCGTTTCGTTCCATTTTCATCACAATTTTTGTTTGTTGTTTCGTTACATAACGGAACAACAAACGAATAATGGAAACGAAAAAATGTTCGTTTTGTGCTGATCTCTACTAGCTAGGATACAAAGGAACATTCTGGTATGACTTAAATTAAATTGTTGGCCCTAAATCTTCAATGGACATACTCAAATTAGGACTATTGATTGGATTCAGACCATTGTCTTTATTTTTTAAGCCGTGAATATTTTGGAATAACATTGGAACCCTTATATTTCTGCATGAGTATCTCAATTTGTTCCCTACTTAGATAAGCTCACCATGCTTAGATTGGGGTAGGCAGGCCATTCTCTCACTGTACTTACTTTCTACGGTAATTGTGAAATGTAATAGGTCCTCAGAGCAGACGTGGCTGTTTCATTTCAGGGGATTACCTAGAATTGCTTGAGAAAAGTACCCCTGCCACTTTGGTCCTTTAGGAACCAGGGGAGCATAGTGTTTCATTTCATTTTGTTTCATTTTGTAAAAATGCAGTGGTGGTTAAATTAACTCCTAAATTGCTGGCATGTACGCCACACTCTATCTTAATTAACTACCTGGACCCCCTTTGAAGCTTTATAACTTAGCTCCCTAACCCCACAAACCTTTCCAAATTTGGGGTCTTTCAGGGAGAATCTTGATTTGCCCTGTCAGTGATTCCTCTAGGGTGAATTGTTTTGTTCTAGAAGGGAAAATGGTGTTTCGTTTCATTTCATAACAAAACACGACATTTTGTAACCTTACAACATGATGAAACAGTGTCTTGTTTTTTGTTTTGTGCCCATTTTTACTCCACATGGTTGGGGGGAGGGAGAAGCATGTGCACCCACTGAGCTGTGTGCTTTAGAGAACCTTACTGGCCACTGAGGCACACTGTGGCTCAGTCCCTAACAGGCTGTGAACTGCTACCGTTCTTTATACCAGAGACTGGACAACCTTACTCTAATAAACCCCTAGTGGTTGTTCCAATATAACTGGTCAGCTTTCTTTGTTTGTTTGTTTATTTATATTTTGGTAGCTTCAACAGCAATGCTGCTAAGACAGGTCTCACTGTAGGAAGTTGTAATAAATAGTGTCTTTGGAAATATTATATAGAACATATTTTGGATCATTTCATGCTCCAGTAGAAATGGTAAAGAATAAAGAAGCTGGAAAATGAGGGACCTTCCAAATTTGCTCTTAATCTCTCTTAATGAATGATTAGGATTAGGCCAAAAGAGTGTGCTTATTCCTGCACATACATGATTCTTCTCGGAATAGCCATACAGTACTTTTAGTAAGGTTAGTTTATTGCCATAGATTAGGATGGAGACCATTGCTTCTTATTGTACATAGATCAGAGTGTTATCTGGGTATATATACAAGGAGAAGGTACATATAAGTTTATTTCCTTTCTTATCATTTTTGTTCATGCAGTAAGGGTGACCTTCTGAAGAGAAGGTCCTTGCTTATCAATGGAGGTATTCCACACAACTTGGAATACTGTTTTTTCAGTATACCAGATTGCATGAAGATAGAGATGGGCACGACTTAGCGGAATTTTCATTTCCGTTTCCGTTTTTCGTTTCCGTTACGTAACGAAACGAAAAACGAAAAACGGCTCAAAACTGGAACGGAAATGGAAACGAAACGACTAATTTCGAGCCAATTTTCGTTTTTCGTTACTGGAAAAGCACTTAATGGAGCTAAATGGGAAGAAACGAAAAAATTTTCGTTTTCGTTTTCGTTTGTCGTTTTCGTTACGCAACGAAACGAAAATGAAAAATTTTAAAAAATTAGCTCACGAAAACGGAAACGAGCTGAAACGGACCCCTAGACGAAAACGAAAACGAAAACGAACAATTTTTCTGAGTCGTGCCCATCTCTACATGAAGAACATCTATGGTTAGCAGTCTCTCCTCTTGAGAAAGTCACTCTTTTTGTAGAAAAGGTGACAGAACAGGTGATGTAGTACAGCAGGGCTAGTGTTCCCTCTCTCCTCACGTTTTTACTCAGTTTGACTTGATAATAACAGAATACAGGTAGGTCTTAAGTCACAGCACCACTGTGAACTAATCAGAAGTCCAAAACCAAGATTTTGGCAAGTAATTCTTGAGGCGAAAAAACATAACAGTCATTCAGATCCACCAGCTGCATCTGCCTCCATGACTTCCTGACTTTTCAAGCCTCTGGTTCTTCTGCTTGGCCAGTCTCACTGCCTCTTTGTCTGTAATTTTACTATAGTCTTTCTTGTTCCTGACAACTTTGCAACATTTTTGTCCATTTATCTTTAATCCCATTCTGCAGTGAATGCTTGCCTGTTAACATTCTTAGAGCACACACTGTGCTTTTGACAGGATCTGGTTCAATCCAGTATTTGCATAAATACAGTTGAACATGACCACGAACATATTTTAAAATCAGCCTTAACTAGGTATTATCACAATCAAACACATAGGGACACCAATATTTAAGATGCCACAAAAAGGGGGAAAGGACTTTAAATCTCTTTTGTACATATGTTTATCTGGAGCTTGAGGAATGAATGGTTTGTGTGTTTGTTTGCATTTTTGTTTTTTGTTTTTGTTTTTGTTTTGCTTTTGCTTTGTAGGCTGAAATCCTGTTGTTCAGCATAGTGAGTTGCAACTCAAATAGGCCACATTGAATCAGTGGGGATTTGGTTGGTCAACTTCTCCTTTTTTCGTTTCACTCTAGTTGAGTCTTACTACGCCGCCCCCAGGCCCCACCCGACCCGCATCCGCATATCGCAGATTTTCAAGCATCACGTGTCGGGTGGGTCTCTAACCCCTGCGATAGGCAGAGGGTTACTGTAACATTGGGTGGGTTGTTTGCTTCTTCTTTTTTATGAATCAGACTATACTTTTGGGCTTGTTGCATATGCTAAATATCTCAGAATAAGAAAGAGAGAAGTTCAGACATTTTGTGCAAGATGAAGAAGACATGATTCTCAAAGTATTCTTTGTCTTGCTCTCATGGTGGAGGTTTAACTATTATTATAGGGACTGGAGAAATTTCAGCCAAAATCCAACAATGGTGATGTCACATTACTGTTGCAAACCTCCACTTTAAAAAAAGATGTTCTTTAGTATGATACATTCTTCTAAGCTTGGAAAAAATCACTTCTTCAGTAAACAGGGTTTCACACGACCCTCAAAAACTAATAGGTGAAATGGAGGGGCGAATTTTTCATATGCTGCTTCAGTTCAGTCATTTTCCATTTCCCCCTAACCGCCTTGCTTCTTTTACTGCTCCTGCACTCAGATCTCATATTCCTCTCCTGTCTACTCCTTCCTTTTTCTTTCCCTTCAGATACTTTGCATTTAGCACTTGTCCTTCACACTGACCCCGTTCTCTGCACTCCTAACAATGAACATATATTCTTTTTGTTTCTGGATTCCATAAAAGGCATCCCTCCTGCTCCTCTCAGATCAAAATAACCTTTCATTCCCTTGATGGTAACCTCAGTGGTTGTTAGAATTCTATGACTGAGCACCAGTTTGACAATTATTGCAAAAAAAAAAAAAAACACCTTATAAGTATTATATCTAAAAGTTGATGTTCATTGACATGACACTTCTCAACCTAATCATTTCCCCCATGCTTTCCCCATATTGCATTTCATTTCTTCCCCATTTTTATTTTAAATGTCTTTTAGATTGGATGATGATGACACTCCCTACCACAAATCATCCCAGGTATATTTGCTTTCTGTGGTTTGTACAGTTGCTGGAAACATCCAAATGAAGGCTGTGTAAAGAAATGGGCTGCTAAATGGAAGATAAGTGAGTCGTTTAACAGAGGGGGAAAAAACCCAAAAAATCATATTTCCCAGCGTAGACTATACATTGTATATAGGGCTGACCTAGAAAATGTGTTCACAGCTTTCTTTAAAAAAAAAATTAAACCCAGGAACTTAGTACTCATACAAATACATTGAGATCTCTCTCTCTCTCTCTCTCTCTCTCTCTCTCTCTCTCTCTGCCTTTGTACAGTTGCCATTGATAGAGGGAACAGCAAATCCTTTCATGCAAACACAGCTGGAGTTCAGAACACTGTTGACAGCATTTCAGTGAAGTGCTAATATATAATATAAGCTTGTAACAAATTACAGCTTAACATATGGGTTGAGAGAGAAATAAGTTGCAGTAGTAATAATAATATTTTGGTGAAATGGGAAAAAAAGCTCTATACATGGTGGGTAGGCAGACTCCCCTACGCTTGGATTCAAACAGGGCATTTAAATCATAATGACCTGAAATACATTTACTGGATCCCCTAAACTAATGTGTAGTTGTGAAGCCAGGAACATTTCTGATAATGATGCCACTGGAATGACAGAATCACAAAACAAGAGAGTCAAAAGGCACAAGGGTTGTGCAGCCCACATCCTTCTTTAACCTTCTGCCTTACAGATGGTTTTCATGCCCATTCCCATGATTCCTGACCACTGGTCTTGTTAGCTGGGGCTGATGGGAGTTGCCATCCAAACCATCTAGAAGTCATCATAAGAACATAAGAAGAGCCATGCTGGATCAGGCCAAAGGCGCATCTAGTCCAGCTTCCTGTATCTCACAGTGGCCCCAGCAAATGCCTCTGGGAGTGCATGAGACTAGATATCTGTCTCCTGCTACCACTCCCCTGCATCTGGCCTTTGAAGTACCCCAATTTTAAGCCTGGAAATTACACATCTCCATCATGGTTTGTAACCTGTGATGGACTTCTCCTCCAGGAATCTATCCAATCCCTTTTGAAGACATCCAGGCCTGATTGGGAGGTGCAGAAATGAAACACATATGTGTGCCATCAAGCCAATCCCAGTTTATGGCAATCCTTTTCTCTGTTTTTTAAGCTTTAGACAATCCATCAGTGGTTTACCATTCCCTTCTTCTGGGAACATCCTGGGACTGATCAGCTTGCACAACGTCACACAGTCTGATTCTTCTCCCAGGAATTACAGCAGATAATTGAACTCCCAGTGCCTGACTCAGATAACTAACTCATTGAGCTATTCAGCCAGCTCCATGTGCTGATAAAGACCCGCCAATGATCCAAATTCATTAATTTTGTTCCTGTATCACCTGGTTGCAGATTCAGTTCAACTCTAAAGAGACGGATGGAAATTTAAGTATGATGGCATTGTCAAGCTAATGTTTAGGCTATAAAAATAAAAATATAGGAAACATTCCTACCTTCCCAATACTTGAGATTTAACTTTAAAATACAACCATCATCACTCTGATATTCTTTTTTTTTTTAATTGTCATGCTTTCCTTATTCCAGACCTGCTTAATTCAGGGGTTTTGTGCTGTTTTTATTTTTAGTGTCTCCATCTATCTCCATCTATCTCTACATGGAGATCTATCTAACTTCAGTTAAAATATGTGATCTAAAGCTGCCGATTTCCCATGTAGCTGACGAGTTCCATTGTTTCTTATGTAAACTGATGCATCTGTTCTATTTAGATCAAATTCAACCCAGGTATACAGTTCCGCCAATGACTCATCTAGATGCAGGGCCTATTATTTGTCCTCCCATGCCACTCCTCTCTGACTCATTCCAATCCAGATAGCTTGTACTATTTAGTGAGCCAAGTTTTCCAAGACAGATCAGGGCAATCAATTCTTCTTCTTGTCAGCCCCCAAACGCTGCTGACCTGGCTCACAGTAGATAGCTTAGGGAAGTCAACGCCTGCATGGGGCTGATAAAAGTGCCAAACTTGAATGGAGAGCACCATGATTAGTAGCTCTGAGCCTGGCTCTGCATGGAGGACTATGACTCAGTAGTATGCTCTACAGATGATGCACAAAGAGATACGTCTGTGCTTCTTTTGTGTGAAAGCTGCAGATTCATAAATCCAAGCAATCATTCTGCTTCTTTTATTGGGTGAGAATGCCATCTAGTATAAAAGAAAATGATTGTATGATCAGCAGACAGAATGACATTGAGCACAATTCCCTGTTCCTCTCACCTTGGCTTGATTGCATTAAATTTATTATTTGAGAAGTAGTTTCATATGTTCAGTTCTATGCTTCTTAACCTGTCATATGTTATAGATCAGGGTAATGGGAAGATTTAACATACCGGTGGAGGATCCCTTCACTTTATAACTGTACCCATGCCAAACAATATTTAAATGCTTGGTGGAGAAGGGTAATGCCTACCTGAATGTTTCAGACACTCCAGCTGTTTGGGGAGTTGAGAATTGTGTTCCCTAAGATATCATACTTCAGCTCAACTCCAGAAAGAAAATGCAAAGCACTATGTTTAAACGCCAGTAAAGACATAGAGCTTAACAAAGCTTTCAAAGCAAATATCGTAAAGAAAAGAGTAGCTTAGCAAACCTGCAGTTCTCTATGCGGAGATCAGCCATTTTTGACTAGTTACCTTAAAAACTAAGCTTAGTTGAAGTTCATTAGAATGGTATATATAAACTACAGTAATACCCTATCTATCATGGGCGTAAGGGACCCACCCGACCCGCGATGACTGAAAATCCGCGATATGCGGATGCAGGCTTGGGGGGGGCGCCACCACTGCTTCCCAGGCTGCTGGAAGACTTTTGTAAAAGCCTTCCAGCAGCCTGTGCAAGGGTGGTGGATGATCTGATCCACCGCGCTTGCTGCAGGGCTACTCCACCCCAACCAGCGCCAATCAGCTGTTTGGCGCTGGCTTGGGGCCAGCGCTCCCCAGCAATCTCCATTGAAATGCATTGGCTCAATGAATTTCAATGGAGATGGCCCAGGACTGGAAGGGATTTTAAAATGGACGTGCCATTTCTCCAGAGCCCCCGCGGGGGGAGAGGGAAGCGGTGCACCCATTTTAAAATCATTTCCTGTCATGGAGGGGGCCACCCGAGTGTGCTGCTGGGAGACTTCTGGCAGTGGCGGGCTCAGGCAGCTTTGGGGGGTCGGATCCACTGCTGCTGCCCAAGCACACCGCAGGGAGACTTCTCACAGCGACGTGCTTGGGCAGCCTTGGGGGATCGGATCTGCCGCTGCTGCGAGCCCACCGCAGGGAGACTTTTCACAGTGGTGCGCCCCGGCGGCCTTGGGGGATCCAAGCCCCTGTAGCCACCTGACTGCACCTCCCTGAGACTTCTCACCCGGGCAGGTACTGCAATCCCTCCATATAGTGGGACTGCAGTACCTGAACCGCGAAATGGCGGGGGATGGCTGTATTTAAAAATAGTAATTTATGCTAATCTAGTATAATCAACCCAGTAAAGGGCAAGCATTATTAGCATGGTGATGTGATTTAATTAAGTCCTAATGGGTTTAAAATTAATTAACTTTAGTTGATATGCCTGGGATATAGATAACAGTGGAAACACAAGAAAAGCCAGAGTGATGACCAGATGAACAAGAAGGAAAGCTGTCCTAGGTATTGTCCTGCATTTTGTCCTATACCCAGTTCTAATCAACACCTTATTACATTGCTTGGCTGAAGTAACAGAGGGGATACTAATCAAATATGATACCAAACAAGTCAGAATAGGTAATACTTCAGAATACACTGTCAGAGCTCAAGCAGATTTTGAGGCATTCAAAATATTTTATTCAACAATTTCCCACTCTTGATTTACCAATTATCTTATAAGCACTGACTGCTGCTGTATGTCAGTATTGCACCAGGGTAGTGTCATTTAACTAAACTAAATACTTCATTCTTCAATAGCACTTTTTTTCCAGTCCAAAGTGAACAATGTAGATGTTGCTGGGTGTGGGAAAATAGAAGGGACATGTCTCAGTTGCAGATAAAAAACCATCAAGATTTTACAGTGCTCATCTACACACAGCACACACAGCAGGCAGATCAGTAATCCAGCCAGAGCCTTCCTCAGTTCTGTGTTATGCATTTTAATTCTGTGTAATTTATAAAAACCATTTCTGATATTGCTTATGTAGATATAAGCAAGCATGATGCATATAAAAATATATACCAGTGAATTTATGCAAATTGTTTTCCTTTTTCACCCAGTGATGTGCCTGCTATTTTTGGTGATTTGCATATAGCCAGCCAATCGCTGTGTCCAGGGATAGAGGGCAACCTTGCATCTATCCATTTAGCTTAGCCAGCATAGCCAGTGGGGAGGAATTCCCTGCTCTTTGTTTAAAGTCTATGATCTTGACAAGTGAGTGTTTGACTATAATTGAACAGGGAGAAGATAATGCAGCTGTCCATCCATTCCGAGACCATTTTATATGTGCCTGTTGGACCATATGATCTCCACATGGTGTTGATGCTCTGATCAAACCACATCTGATTGCCCTCTACCTAGAAAAACCTGAAAAGGATCACCATACATTAGGGTTGACAACAGCAGACAATTGTTATTATAATAAATCTATAATATAGGGTTATAAAGACCAGGACCAGCCGCTTGAGAAATAGATTGTATCCAAAAGCGGTCATGGCTTGGAATACAGGGGAATGCAGGTTCTGAGGGAGTTTTTGTATTAGTTAGGTGGGTTGAATGGAGCTGGACTGAGCCCAGCCATCCTGCAGCTGTCAGTGACGCCCCTCCTCTTCCTCCTCAGCAGCCGCCACATCCCCACCCCATTTTCACATCTGCATCTTGGCCGTGCATGTGTTTGAGGGGAGACCGACTGAAGTGCGGCAAGAGACCCATCCGTTATGGGTGGATGGTGTGGTGACAGTGGCGGCAAGCAACAGCCCCAAGTCCCTTGATTTGGCAGGCAAAGGCGCCTCTGCCGAGAGCCGCTCCTGACACTGCTCCACCCTGAAGCCTGGAAGTGGCATTACACAGGCGGGAAGGATGCACATTCAAAACTGCATGGCGCACATCGGAAACGTCACTCACTGCTTCCCAAGGGAGAACGCTGGCAAGGGGAGCAAGCAGCGGCCACGAAGGCACCTGCTGCACCAAGGGGAGCTCATCAAGAGCTGTTCTCCCGGTGCTGCTCTCTTTGGGAAGTGATGGGGGGTTGTTTGCTTGTTTCATTTAGATGGGCCGCATGGCAGGACCAGGCTTGGCTTAGGGTGGAGGAGCCACCCTCGGGCAGCCGGGGCTGGATGGAGCTCTTCAGCGGGCCCATGGGCAATAGCGTCCCCTGGCAGGAGCGGTGATGGCAGCTGCCTTGGCACATCCCCTCTGGGATGGGAGGGCTGATGGGGCACACTCATGGCCCTGGTGCTCAGGCTGGGGCTACCTTCTCCGTTGAGCTGAGCCTCCCGCTCCCGCTGCTGCCGGTTACTTCTGGGTTCTGGCCACACTACAGCTGTAGTGCGGCCGGCTTTTAAAAATTATTTTACAGCAGAAAGGTAGGAGACATCTCCGACCCCCCATTAACAAATGAACCTAACCAAAACAATTTTTTCTGTCCGGTTTGGTTCATTATAAATTCACTCTGGGCTTCGTTACTCGTTTTGTTACATAACGAAATGAATAATGACTAACGAAATGAACTAAATGTTCGTTTCATGCCCATCTCTATTTTTGAGCTGATATAGATTCTTTCAGTTTCTTTGTTCTGTATAGGGCAATGACAATAAAGATTGACTTCATCTTATCTTATCTATCTTATCTGAAGAGTGGCAGAGAATGAAATGATTTGCTTAGTCATGATTGCACTATGGATGAAAAAAGCAACATTTGAAAGAGATTTGTATTTGAAACTTACTTTGCATATAACCAAGGAGAACAGAGTCAATGTAGAAAAAGCAAACAAATCCCCACCCCCATGTGCTAATTTTCTTCCATAAACCTTGCCTTACTAATCAGTCTGGATGTGTAACACTTATGAAGTTTTATTATTATCACCATTGCAATCAAATAAAATTGTTTCACCAATTTTGCTTACCTGTCATCCATCGCTAAGCAAAGAAACAGAGCTAGGTAATGGTGTCTCATGATAATCCGTCTGCAGATGATTACCTGATAAACTAGGTTTATTGCTGCAGATAATTAATTTTCCTAAAGTATTTACTTGCAACCAACTTTAAATTAACATTCTAAGGAATATACTATAAGGGTCGTGATGCTATAAAACTGCTGGGCATTGACTTAGAAAATGTTACAATTCTAAAAATGTAATTTGGTAATTGCCTTTTAGAAACTTTTGCTTTCTTCCACTTTATTTTTAATTTATTCACATTTCTGTATAACATCACAAGTCATTTCTGCTCAGAAGACCATCATAAGTATGTTGGTGCTCTCTGGGTAGTTTCTTTTTAAGGGTGAATTTGTGTACACTATTCTTTCAACATTGTACCTAACACCATATGGAGAGCTGCATATGTGAAGTCTCATTTTGGGACGGGGGGGTGCAATGTGCCTATCCATACCATAATAGGAGCAACATTTTAGGCTTGGCAAACAAGCAAATCCATGCAGTTATGCAATCTGTTGCTTGCATTGGCATTTTATGTATGTTTAAAAGGATCCCTGGGATTATCAGAAGTGTAGAGCTGGTGGGAATATAGCTATTCGGTGTGGTGTAGTGGAGAGACTAACAGAGTAAGATCCAAAAAAATGTGGGTTGGCCATGAAAATTCTGCGTGCGTAGCTTGATAATGTGTAACATTACTTTTTAAAAGTCTCATTTACTTTGAAAAGCCTAATAGGTTCACTATAATTTGGTTGCATCTTGACACCATATAGCAAACAAGGTTGGCTGAAAATACAGTAAGACCCCAGTATCCACAGAGGATTGGTTCCAGGCCTTCCCGTGAATAACAAAAACCGTGGATAAGGGATAATACCCCGGTCAGCACCTCTTTACCTTGTTACCATCAGGCAGAATATATTGTAGTATAGCCTGCCGCACCAACAGACTGAAGAACAGTTTTTATCCATGGGCTGTCAGACTGCTGAATGGGAAATAATCCCAGGACAAGCATAGAAGAACTGACCTGTGTGCTGGCTCATTCTGTGTCAAGTACACAGGGTGTAATAAGACTGAGTGGTTGCTAGCGGGAGAGACTCAGCCAATTTCATTGTGCACATGTTGTACATTGACAATAAAGGTATTATTATTAATACTACCCCCCCCCCCAAAAAAACCTGGTGTTTTGTGACAGTAGCTTGCTTTATGGCTGCTGTTTGTGACAGTACAATAGCTTGCTTTATGGCCGCTGTTTGTGACATTAGCTTGCTTTACAGCTGCTGAATTATTTATTTAATTTTTTCCTCTGCCAGCCGTGGGTAAGTGAACCAGTGATTAATGAATCAGTGGATACGGGAGTCCTACTATACAGTATTATGTAGTCTTTCAAGAACCACAACCTCTTTGCCTTCTTTCTTTCTTTCTTTCTTTCTTTCTTTCTTTCTTTCTTTCTTTCTTTCTTTCTTTCTTTCTTTCTTTCTTTCTTTCTTTTCTTTTGCTTTTTGTTTTTTTTAAATATAATTTCACTCAGTTGCCTTTGGGTGAAAGTTAGATTGTGTGAGTAAACCACACCTTGTTTTACTTTATCCTTCCATTTTCTTCAAAGGCTGAATAACCAATATGTGTTAACTATGCTGCACTATTGCTAGCCCTGATAGATGCCACCTGCATCATTGCCTCATTTGGTTCAGGACTACAGGGTAATGCAACACAAATCATGATGACATTCTCTGTGGCACATCTCTTGTCATGCCCTGTCCTGAAGAGTTATCTCATATTTATATTCCACAGGAGTAACCTCACCAGCAGCAAAGAAAGAAACATCTTAACTCAACAACAACAAAATGGCAAAGGGAAAAAACATATTCAATGTTATAATAGAGAGTGGATACCAAGTTTGCTGGCAAAGTAGTTATTATTATTAAGGTTCAGTGTTTAAATTTCTAAAATCAATACAGATTCCAATAGGAATGAGGAAAGTATATTGCTTTTTTAAGGTGGCAGCCCCTTTCCCTCCCACCGCATAAATTATGCTTGGTGGGGACTACAGTAGCACAGTTTTCTACCACAACTTCCCTGTGCTCTAGTTTCTTCTGTCAGAGAGGAACAAGCAGCTTGGTGTTAGTAGGCTTTGACCCATTGAGGGCAAAGGCTAGAAGGCTCATGATATGAAGATGGTAATCTCATGAGATGTTCAGGGGGTTTATACGATTGTTTATTCTCATGACAGAAATTATGAAGTTATCCTACTCACCACCACCTCCTTTGTTAAGAATATCATTTGGGTAGTGGATTAGAAAAGTTTTTAAAGGACCACTGTGTTTTCTGCCTTTAACTTGAACTAATATAGAATGTTCATAAGAGGCTTTGTACTTTAATCCACCCTGATTGTTAGACAATTTGTTGTCTTACAATTAAGTGCAGATGGCTTGGAGCTGTAATGCAGATAAGTAAGAATGTCTAGGACCATTTCAATTTCCGGGTTGGATTTCAACTGTAATCCGGCTCTAAAAACATAAGAAATCTGATTTTTATCTGATCTGTAAATGCTCTTTTGCTGTAATCACGAAAATATGTTGGCTCTTTATGTAAAATAATATCCATTGTCAAATTTAAGGGAGAATTTAATCTCATAATAATATTGGAAATAGGAACCTCCAATTTATTGCATTATAAAGTATACTGCAGATGGCAATTTGAGCATCACAGGTTATGCTAATGCAGTCCAAGCAATCAGAACATACACTTTAAAAGGAGATGCATCATTGCAAACATCTATGAAGGTTTAGACTGAATGTGTTGAGTGTGTACATTATCTATCTCTTGGTCTGCATTTAAAAATGAGATATTTCTGATTTTGATTTCCTCAATTTAAAACAAAACAAGACAAAAATACAAACAAAGCAGAGTCAAATGTGCCGTTTGCAGGCAGCTTTTGCATGTTAGCTACTAGATGTATGGTTCAGTTCTATAAGCTACTCTACTGACAAAGCAGGCATCTCCTGTGAGTTACAATGTGCGCTACATCAGCAAAGTCTCATGACTTACATTACTTCACCTTTATAGGAAGCTGGCCCAGTACGATAGGTCAGAGCTGCTGTGCTAGCAACTTTTTTATTGCCATCTCTGGCTTAGTGGTACACCGTGCAAGTCATTATGCAGCTGATAAATGTGTCATGATGGAAAGTGGCAAGGACAGATCTGGAAATAGGTCACCGACATGCCCATGTGGTCTTGTGGCCAAAAGCCTATGTGTCAGAAAGTCTGTGATTCAAAATCTCCCTTGAGCTATGAGCTTATTAAGTAGCCCTGGGCATACAACTGGGATTGTATGGATGGTAAAGGTTTGTTCTGGTGGTTTTCTCATCCTGGGGAATCCTAGTATGAACTATAATTCTGAGAGGAGAGGTCAAGAAACCTTAATAAAAGGATTTATACCAAGCAACAAAACTGATTTGGAAATCAGCACACTGGTCTCATCTGACAAGATGGTTCTGAGGATTTCTGAAATAATATTTGTCATGAGTTCTGAACACCCTCAAAAGTGCTATACTGTATAAATGTTATCCCATTTTGTGGCTATTTTTACCTTTTATTGATTTAGTTGTGTTGTTATATTCTTCCATACCCATTTTTGTAGTAATGGCATTGCATCTGGATTCATCCTTGCATGCCAAAACTAGAATACAAAATTATTATTCTTACTGCCCAGTTTGGAAAGTAATGGTGGCATAGCCGGGAACATTGTGAGGTTGGGCGCATGCACAGTCAGTGGGTAGGGCTTATGGGTCAGTGGGTGGGGTTTGCAGTGGGGTGGCAGGGTTAGGGAGCAACCTTCCCCTCAACCACCAATTCTGGCCCTCCTTACAAAAAGTTTGGGCACCCATGCTCTAGCTCCTTCCCAAATAGAAAGGGATCTTTAGGAACTCTTGGAATCTGAGGGGGTGATAGAAAAATTTAAATTAAAGGTTAAAGTCTGAGGGTGATGATATCATCAGCCTTTATTATTTATTTATTTATTTATTTATTTATTTATTTATTTATTTATTTATTTAT
>JAHTLZ010000021.1:1277748-1317749 GCA_023846285.1 Phrynocephalus versicolor
TCTCTCTCTCTCTCTCTCTCTCTCTCTCTCTCTCTCTCTCTCTCTCTCTCTCTCTCTCTCTCTCTCTGTGTGTGTGTGTGTGTGTGTGTGGCTTCCAAACACCACCTGGGCCCACATGGGTCATTTCAGAACCTAATACTCATCATGAACTGCTGAGCTATACCCAGACTGACTTTTTAATAACTGTATTTCAAATGTGGTGCCTCTGACACTAGGTTCTTCACACCATTCCATTGATCAGATTCATAATTGCAAGTTGCAGGTGATAAGATACCATATTATATCTGCAGTTTCTCATAGTGCTTGCTCCTCAAGACAGTTAGGATTCATTTAGCTCAATGGTTCCCAAACTTCCTAATGCCGTGACCCTTTAATAAAGTTCCTCATGTTGTCGTGACCCCTTGCCCTGCTTGGAAGAGTCCACAAGCCCCCTTTGGCAGGCCATTGCTGCAGGTGCCATAGAGAACTTCCCTCTAACGGTACCCTCAGCCAATCACAGCCTCCGGTGCCATTGACTGACATCCCCTCCAACCTATCAAACTGTAACTCACTCTTTCCCCCCCATTTCTCCACCCTACTCCAGACCAAGCCGTTTGTGCCTTTTTCTTTACTGGCTCATGGCGCTCCCTATGAAATGGTCATTCGAACTCCAAAGGAGTCCCAACACCCAGTTCGGGAACCACTGATATAGCTGAATATGAGAACAGTTCTTTTTGAGCATAAGTGTCTGTGAGGTAGAAGGGCACAGCTGAAAGCCGGACTATGATTATCTCAATTCTGCTCAGCAATCCTGCACAGAAAATATAGGAACTGCCTGTCTGGTGTCTGGTGTTAGTATGTCTTGCATTAATCTAGTCCTTGCTGATATTTTGGACTACGGTTCCCAGAATTCTCAGGTCAACTACATCTAGGGCATATCCAAATTTGAGAAGATTTGTGCACTCGTTTACATTTACTCGTGCCACATTTTATGTGAATTGGCAGATCCAGAGACATGATAGCTGTAGGCATGCAAATCTAGGTTAAACTAACCTGCCCTTATGAACTGCAGTCCTTTGAAGCTTTCAGTTGTTGCTGGAAGATCCTGCTGCGGCTGGAAGAAGCTTTTGGTTTGTCTAGGCCAGTGCTCTGCTCAGAAATAGGATTCTTTCCATCTGGCATCTTGCAAGTGATTAGCTATTTCTTTCTGATTAGAGTTGCTGCAAGCTGCAATCAGTAGATTAAACTACTAAAGGTTTGGTTGGTTAATAAGTGGGAGCCAATTTTAATTCATAAAGCTAAGGGCAAATTTTAATTGGTAGGCTGAGAGTTAAGGGCACACTTCATGCTTGTTTTCAGTCTCTTCTTGCAATATTGTAGTATGGAATAAATATAGAAAATATTAAACATGACATTTTCTTGTAACAAATCTTTGAAGCTTTTGCTTACTAAATAGTAAGTAAATCAGGAAAAGTTTGGGCATTTAAAAAAAAATCCACCTGCCTCTCTTACATAATAGTCATCATAAGTGCTAAGAACGAATAAACCAAAAGTCATATATGCTGTATGATGACAGTGTCAAGAACAAAAAGAGCTTACCTTGCTGTCATCTTTGTCTTTACCAGAACTAGAGATGTGAAGGCTTGGAAAAACTGGGAAAAATTTTTTGAAGCATTTTGGGGGTTTTTTGCCTGAAAAAAAATAAAAAATAATAAAAAATTATTATGGAATGTTTTATTTTAACATGATGAATAAAATATTTTAAGACAGGGTGTTCAAATATTTTCCAAATCATTTCTAAGAACTATCACTGACACTTAGTCCCACTCCCTTCTATACACCCCCCTTCAATTCTTTTTATGCGAATTAGGTTTTTATTTTTATTTAATACTATGGAGAGGAAATATGAATAAATGTTAATTCTGAATATTAAAACATTGTTTTGTAGAGGGTTTTTTTTTTTTTGCTCCACATAAACTAATAAACAGTTCAGGAGATTGTTACTCTATTTGTTACTTACAATTACAAATAAATATCATTTAAAATGTAAATTCTGTTTATAATAATTGTTTGGATACACTATATTTTAATATGTTAAGTTGTGATAATTTTATGCCAAGTCAGATTGTCCATAGTTATATTTTATGTTCCTAAAGTAACAGAATGACTTTCAAGCTGTAAAATGAGTTATGGAGTGCTAATGTAGCATTTATTTTCAATTTTTCAAAAAAATAAAAAATAAAAAAAGATTTCTTTAGGGGAAAATTGGGTTTTTTTTCCCGAGCTTCCAAATTTCCAGAAACTTTACATCTCTAACCAGAACTATGTTTATCAGAACAATTGTCATGGGAAATAGATCTGGCGGTGACATACGGTGGGACCTTATTTTGACATTCTTAACTTCAAAATGCTATCTTTCAAAATTTTCATTCAGCACCAACTACTGGTATTTCAGCAAGACTAAGGTGGGTATGTTTACATCACTCATGTTTAGAGGGTCAATGAATATGACTGGACCTGTTTGCTTTCTCTTTAATTTTTACAGGTTTTACTAGATTATTGTATGTTAATGTTTTCATATTGTTACCTACACTGAGATCTTTTATAAAAAGTCAGATATAAATATCCCTCCCTCCCTCCCTCTCTCCCTCCATCCAATATAACATTTTAGCATCTTGCAGTGTGGAAGTCCTATCTCTCTAATTTGTCGTCTTCTGAAAGCTTAATGTCTCCACTTGAGTCTTCTACCCATGTAAACAAGTGCATTGGTAATTATGCCATCAAAATTATTGTCCAGTCATCAGAGTGATTTTTGGTTCTGATTAACAATTAGAATTGCCTCAGAGCTCATCTTTGCTAGCATTCCAAAATATAACACAGGGGTTCTTCTCAGAAGAGCCATATACAAGATGGTCCTGAAGCACCCTCACTGGAACTTGGCCTCAGATCTATGATGGGATTGGCTAGGAGTATGAATCTCTTCTTACTTCACAATCATACATACACCCAGTGCTAAGAATCAAATGATATTTCAGTAAAGCTTCGTAAACTAAGAGCATGATTATCATATGAAAAGAAATCAATAGCTGGATTTGGGTCTTGAAATTACATTATAGTCATGTGGTAGTCACACGTTATTTGGATCTGTGTTTATGACCTCTTGGGCAGACATTTAATCTGTTTTTAAACTGTGTTGTGTATCAGCTGAGAGGGCTCCATGGGTTTCTAAAATCATTGCAATTGAGGCATTGTCCTGCAAAGCTATGCACTAGAGATGGACATGAAATCTCAATTGCAAAATTCATTCAAAAATCACTGGTTTGTAAATTTGTATTCATACAAAGTGATGCCCCCAATGAATATGAATCAATGATTTATAAAATCAATTTTTGATTTGTCAATTATTGGGGGCTATTAAAAGGCCCTGAAGCAACCAGAGACACCAAAAATTGCAGGAAAGCTTTCCCTGATACTTCTCTACATTTTCTCCCAGTCACAGTAAGTGAAGATTGCATTTCTGCTGTCTGTGTTATATACCCACAAAGAAGCCCCCTTCCAAGGAAAGCTTTCCCCAAGCACCTAGAGACTCCAAACCTGCAGAGAATTTTTTTATTCTCTTCTACAGTCCCTCCACATTTGGTGAAGTTTGGGTTTTCCCCAGCTGGTTGCTAAAGGGCACTTTCCTAGGAGGCTGGCGGGCAGGTGCACTTTGTGGGGGTGTAACTCAGATGTATGAAATCCAATCTTCACCAAACATGGAGGGATTATAGCATCAGGCAAAGCTTCCCTGCAAATGTGGTGTCTCTAGGTGCCTTCAAGACAATTTCTTTAGGGTTTTAAGGTCAAAAACAAATTTACAAACTGATTCCTCAATTTATTAGGAAAAAAATGAATTATTTTTTGTGATTCATTGACCTTGAATAATTATTTTTCTGATTCATTTATGTAGATACAATGGCACCTATGATTTGAGGCAGCTCCCTTGTAAAAATCATGATGTTCCATGCCTTGGATCAGTGTTTATGCACTACTGCAACTCTTCACTTAGGCTACACATCTCACCTGTCATGTCTCTTGCCTCTCAGGCTTTCTCATTTGCCTCCTTCATATTTTGCTAACTTGTTCCATTCTCAAGTGAGTTACATTACGTTACTCTCTTATCACCCAGTATAATACTTTACTTTCTGACCAAAACAAACGAAAAACATGCTGCAGTCATGCTTTTAAAATGATTTAAAACATGCTAAAAAAACCTATGATTTTTTTCACTGTGCAACCACACTCTAAGCTGAGTGTGAAGCTTTAAAAAACCACCACTTGGAAAAAAGACAATTGGCACAGGAACACACATATTTCGCTTCACTCTATAGCTCGGTGAAATGAATGGAACAGCAGCTGCAAGTGCACCAAGCGGTGGCCTCTATCTGAGCCCTTCCTAGCATCTCTCTGGTTGCAATGCCTAGGAAAGGTCTTTGGCTTTACTGCATGTTTCACCTTCTCCTTTGGTGCTGGAGCTCAGGTCCTTGCATTGCTTTCAGTTCCCCATTTCCACCATTCAAATCACTTATCACCTTTTTAGCCCCTCAGATACTGAATGGGATGCAAATTTGTTGTGACGTTGTCAAAACCGATGAAGGAACTCTGGCTTCTTGCTCCACCTTCTGGCCACTCTGGAATTGCACCAATACACCTGATTCAGTCCAGTGTTGCCTATTAGCAGTAAGGCACATGCCTGCTAGTTATTAAGATTGACTGAGCACTTTTATATTTTGGTTGAGAATTAAAGCAAGAGTGTAGTGCATTGTAATGTTTTTCCTCCCAGCACGTTGCAAAGATGCTTAATAGCAGCGCTAGTTGCCTTAGCAACACCACTCCAAATTGACTGCAGCCACAGCACATTACAGTCAAGGTTATCTCATGTAATCGCAAACAGTTTATGCAGGGACAGAAAATACATGCAAAAGCTATGGATCTGGGATTGCTCCCCCCCCTTTAAAGTGCAACATTAATTGTTAAGAGTTGTTTGGTAAAATGTTAAATGTCAAGAACTGCTTTTATCATGGTCTGCAGAAGGGCTACAAGCAAGAAATAGTTATGGGAATTTTTTTAATTAGGACGGTTGTATATTACATTGAATAGGTCTCAAATGACCTTTATGTTATGAGTTTAAATCACAGGGGAAGAGTTTAATTGGAATATTAGAAGGTGGTGGTTTGTGTTTTTCCTTGACTCCCACGCACACCTTAGCAACCGCTTGGTCCCTTACCACAGTGGCACCATCAATGTAAACACATGCAAAAAAAATGAGATGGGGTAGGGGATGAAGCTACTACAATGTGTAAAAAGGTTTTGGATGCCTGTTCTGTCAGCTTTTGACCTGTTTCATATGAAAGCTTTTCCCCTCCTATAATAAGGTTTGCCTTGTCAACCCTGGAAGTTGCCTTCCTTTTCGCACATATACATTTCCTCTGCCTTTGATGTTAGCAACAAAGGACTGATCAGCACTTGCCATGGTGCTGCATTGATAGGAGGAGCTCAGTGTGCCCAATGGCTTCCTGCTAGACAACAAATACATAGCAGCAGAATGTGGAAAGTCCCTTTTAAAAGACTAACCGTAATTCTCTCCTGTCAAGCCAGTTCTGACTTATGAGAACTCTTTCCATGGCTTGTTAGGCAGTGGATTCAGTAGGACCACTGGATCAATACTCATGGTTTCACTTAACTGGGGGTGAGTGGTCAACTCATGTGGTCCTACAGCTCCATCCCTTTGGTCCAGACCAGGTTTTCAGAATGCCTGGACCAGGTGAGAGGTGGGGAAGAATAAGTGCCTGTTTTGTTTCTCTCTCTCTCTCTCTCTCTCTCTCTCTCTCTCTCTCTCTGTGTGGTGGTGGAATAATTTAAATGCCATGTAAGAAATCATTTTGAACCATTTCTCCCACAACTCTTAAGACACCAGTGTTTAGGGACATACCGATATTTTGGTCATAACTCTCATTCTAATCCATCAAGCACCTCCCCCGTGATAAAGGCACATGGGAGTTATAACATATGGCAGACCAAAGATTCTCCCTCCTTGCTGTAAGGAATAGAGAAAGTTTGAAAATATTCAGATAATCAAACAAACTAAAGATGCTTGTAAACCTGTCATAGAGCACTATTTTATATTGTACTGTAGTGTTTGTACTCTATTATATCACTCTTCCCCTCTTCTTCATATAAATCAGGGTAGGATTACACCCCATATCTGAAATCAGTGTGTTTTACTTCTGACTTGTTGTATATAGAATTGAATTTTTAAATTCCAAAGCTTTAGTACAGTAAGCATATATATTATTAATATGTAGATTCTTGGTTGTTTTACTTTATCTGATGATAAGTTTAGGTCAAATAATGTTATATGAGAGAGCTGGATCACAAATAGATAAGCTGTTAAATTTAGTGTGTTCCTAATGTATATGACAGGTATTTCACCTGGACATCCAGAAGTGGCTTCCCTGTGTTTTTTTAGTGGTGCTAAAAGGCTGAGGAAAATGGACAAAGCATATGAAACACCACACTTCCCATTATTATAAGAATTAAAACTCGTTCCAGAACTGAACTTGTGCTCCTTCTGTGAGAAATATATCCAAAAGACAAACTGTTCCATGAAAGATTCAAAGCCATTAATTTGCAAGATAATCTCACATTACTATTATGCTTAAAGCTCTTTAAGGCAGCAAGTCAGTTTGTTTAAAAAAGAAGGAAAATGTTGCTTTAGAGGAGCACACAAAAAGGCACAGAGCTGAATTCTCAACTGGTAGTGGAGTGATGAGAGCAATCCCTAAAGAACATTTCCTCCAGACCAGGTCTTGAATATTTAATGCTGGTGAATTACCAAAGCCCTTCAACCATAATGAAGGAATAAGCAGGCAATTAGAGCAAACTCTAAATCCCTTGCCTCCCCCCCCCCTCAACAGCCTTTAGCTTTCTAAGTGCAAATTTATCTCTCCTGTTTTTTATTTTCCCACTCTCTTAGCTTTCCCCCTTCTCTTCTGTACTATGTTAGTTTTATTCTTTTTTAGAAAAACAGAATGGAGGAATATTTTTCATTGCCTTTTGAATGAATTGCATTTGGATGCAAAAAAGTCATATGCCTCTATTATACCTGGTTCTTATTTTACTGCAGTAGAAGTAGAGGGGTTTTGCTGCTATCCCAAAGGAGGCAGTGATCCAAAATGAAAAAGCAAATCATAGCTCTATAACGTGACACAGTTTGCCTTTTAAAAGTGTCTTGTATTAGTAACAGTGCCTTTGATGTTCTCAAGTCAATAATGGAAATACTGAAGGCTCACAAAAGTCATTCTCAAACTGTTGCCCTCCTGTTGCTTCCAATTTAAAATGATCCTATAAATTAGTAATTTCCCAAAAGTGTTGTCAATGACACACACACACCAGCTCTTGCAAACCTAAAGGTTCTTTCATTGGGTCGATCCATCTTACATTTTGTCTACCTCATTTCCTGCTCCTTTTGACTTTCTCCGGTGTCATTGTCTTTTTCAGTGAGCCCTTTTTTCTCATGGTGTGCCCAGGTATTGACAGCCTCGGTTTAATCATTTTTGCTCCTGGAGGTAGCTCTCGCTTGATCTAGCCAGCCACATTTTTGTTTTCCTCCTCATCCATGTTACCTACAAAGCTTTCCTCCACCACATCAATTCAAATGAAACCATTTTTTTTGTCTGTCAGCTTTCTTCACTGTACAGCTTTCACCTTTGTACTTTCCAATTGAGAATATGACAACACATATGATCTTTGCTTTGGGTCTTCAATGGCAGTTTCACATGCTGCAATTTCATCAGTGCTGCCCTTCAAAGGCTTAGTCTTGCTATAATTCTTTGGCTGCACTCTTCTGAAATTATTTGGTACACTCCTGTAGCCAACATATATTTCCAATACAAATGTTCATCTTCCTACTTTTTTGGAATCCAACTTGAACATCAGACATTTCATGTACTGCATATGGTAAAAGCCTTTTTACAACACATTGAGCACCATTTTGCTTACATTGGAAATTAATGCAATTGTCTTACACGCACGGCAGTGTTTGATGTCTCTTTTCTTGTGGACAGGGATATATATTGAATCCTCAAATTAGAGAAAATATTTTTAAAGACCCCAATTAGAGATGGGCATGAAACAATTTTTTTTATTCCATTATTTGTTATTTGTTTCATTACATAACAAAATGAATAACGAAAATTGTGATGAAATTGGAACGAACCAAACAGAAGCATGAAAATTAGGTTCATTACGTTTTGTTTTCGTTAATGGCGACACGCAATAAAATGAACTGTTTTTAAATGGTAAAAAGTGTCCTGAATATCTGTAAAACCCAGCAATAATTATTTATTCTGCCTGATAATACCTACCGGGGGGGGGGTGTCCTTAAAACGTGCATTTATGTCTTTTCTCAGATCGCTGTATTTTTTTTTCCTTTAAGGGGAGTTAGGGGACATTGACCCAAAATGGCTCCCAGATGCCTAATATTGATTTCTTGGGTATTAAAATGCCCTGGACATCCGTAAAAATGCAGTGATAATTATTTGAAATTATTACCTACCAGGGGGTTGCGGTCCTTAAAACGTTTGTTTCTGTCTTTCTCCCATCGCGATGTATTTTTTCTTTTCCCTTTAAGGATGACACAAAATGGATTCCAGCCACAAGATGGATGCAAGCCATGTGATGGGATCATGTAAATTCTTCAAAAATTTCATCCAATAGCATGCCCAGGTTGCAGACTGGGTAGGTGTGGCAGCCACAGAGGGCATAAAAAGCTTTGGCAGCCCCTCTCCTCCTTGCAGCCTGCGGTGGGATTTAGGGTGGGATTGCTGTCTCTACGACTCGTTTCTTTAGGCCAGCCAGGTAGGTCTGTGTCTCTGTGTTCCTGCTGGCTGCAGCCTGGCTCTTAGGCGAGAGAAAGAAGAGATTTCTCTTGCAGCCTCCCTGTGTGCATGCATACCTCTCGTTGATTACCCTCCCCTGCCCCGCAGTGCAGTCACTCTGCGGTTGCCTTACGTGCTGGGCAATGCCCGCTGCTGCCTTTGCAGCCTCCCTGCATACCTGGTCTGTACTGTGTCTCTGCCAGCATGTTTTTTTAGTGTTTTCCCTCTGGTCTGGGTTGTTGGGGGACGTCTGTGTGCGGAAATGCTTTAAATCACGCAAAAAGTGGGTAAAAACAAAAAACAAAAAATGAAACAAAATTTTTTCAAAAAATTCACGAAAAACAAAAACGAACCGAAATGGACCCACAACGAAAACAAAAAACCAAAACGTCATTTTGACCTTCCTTGACTAACGTCAACCCCAATTGTTCCTTGACTAAGGTCAACATTCAGATCAAAGAATTTCCAGTTTCTTGTACCCACCTCTGTCACTTTCTTGATTTCTACCAGGCCCCAGCTTCCAAAATGCATATCTCTTTCCTTATGTTAATTGATGGCAGGGAGATAGGTGGTGGAGGAGACACAGAGTTGTATCAGAAAAGATTCAGAGAAATAGGACTGAGGGAAACATAGGAAATGTAGGTCTCCTGTTGCTATAATGTTAGTTTATAGTTTACACAGAATCACATTAAGACCTCATATAGTGTTGTTGCAGCTCTGTATACCTGCATAGACACATAGGCATCATTAATATGTCTCATACAGTGGCAATACAGTCTACTTATAAATGTAATACGTTCCAAAAGCATGCTCTTAAGTCAAACAACTCTTAAGTACAGGTACCATATATAAAAAATAAAAATAATAAAAAATTGAAAAATAAAAAAAAATGTAGTAGAGCAGACCACATCTGAAGTTTGTAAGGTGGCAGTTAAAACACCAATGGTTTTCTGCTGTTAAGTCGAATTGCTCTTAAGTAGAGCCACTCTCAAGCAGAGGAACCACAGTACTGGGAAACCAATGGGCTAATTATAACAGAAAATGATATTTTCCTTCAGGAGCAACAGATTAGACCCCATAATAAACTTCTACTTTCAAGTAATGTCTACCTTTATTGCTGAAATTGAATCCTGGCTTTGGCTGAGTTGTCCCCAAATACTGAACTATATTAAGAGCATTTTAACGTATCTACAGCCTGTGTACATATCCTAGATCAGTTATGTCCAAAGTCCGGCCCGGGGGCCAAATCTGGCCTGCCAAGCCATTTTGATTGGCCCACGACCTGGGTGGCAATGGGAGGCAGCTTGGGTGTGCTTTGGCAGGCCCCTTTTTTACTTTGAGTAGTTTGCAGTTTCATCTAGCCAACTTCTCTGTTCTTAATATGTTTTTTTGCAAAGAGTCAGGGGGAGGGGCACAGTGGGGGGGCTTGCAGTGGGGGGCAGGGTTGGGGAGCAGCCGGCCCCCCAAACATTCTCAGCCACCAAACCTGGCCCTCCTTACAAAACGTTTGGACACCCCTGTCCTAGATTCATCTTCTGTTAAATGCAGGCAAATAAAGAGAGGGTTAGAGAAAGGGGGTTTAAGGAAATCATGTTGTTTGTTTCAGTGGGAAAAAGCCTTAGGGGGGCATATATTCATGAACTATGATTTCTGTTTCTCAATATTAAATTAAAAAATAGTGTGTAGACTGTATTAAACCTTACTTACTTACTAGATTATTATACTGCCAATCTAGGCCAAGGGCTATTCTGGGTGGTTTACAACAACGCAAAAGAAAAATTGTAACAAATAAAGTTATTTGTTGCTGGCCAGTGACTAAAGATGTTGAATGCCACCTTGGTGTTATGGAGACAAAGGTGCTAAGATGTACCTAAGGCCTCAAGTGAAAAGTTTGTGCATGCAATGATGACATCTGATCTAAATATGGCATCACACCAGTCACCGACAAGTTGCATAAAACCCAACTGCATTAGGAATCTCTGGCCAAAAAGGTTCTCCCCCTGGAGGTCAGTGGATCCCAAATGAGAAGACAGCTAAAACAGCACTCAATGAGCACCCTTGACAATGACATGCAGCTACCCTGGGTTCACCCAGACCAAGTGTGTGACTGAGCGAAGTGGAGGACAAAAACCAGAATAGCAGACCCTGCCACCCAAGATGGACAAATGCTAGGAAAAAGAAGACATAAGAAACAATAACAAAGTACAAATTAAACATGCATTAAATTATGCATAAATTAGACATGTTCCTGCTTGGCCAAGGAAGGCCTCTGTGAAACTGTACTAGTTCTAGGAATAAATTCGTTACCATAGTCATGCCACTTCAGCTGCCAATGTTCCACAGACCGTGAGCATTTAGTTTATGGTATAACGCGTTTTCTTATAGTGACAGTGTACATTTTCCATACAATATTGCAAGTTGTTGGTACCAAGTACTTGTGGACAGAAAGGCTTTAGTGAAGTAAATATATTTCTCTTCCCTTTTTAAATGTTCTCATAGTCTAAAGGCTAATTGTCAGCTTCTGTGCTATGCTAAAGGGAATGATTTTATTGCCATTTTGGCTGCAGAATTCGTGGTATAACAACCTAAACTATTTATATTAAAATCAAGGGAAGGCTTGACAGCCAGATCTTCTCCAGTTTAATGGTACTTTCAGTGGGAATTTAAAGAATGCAGCCATTGTGTTTTGAATGCATGTGTATAAGTATTTCACTTTTGGTCACATTGTATTATTGGTTGGCCTCTAACAGCTTATTTTTCATACAGTAGAATGGGAGGGGGAAAACACTATGAAATCTAAATTGATAAAATATGGCAAGAAGCTACATTTATCAAAGATGTGTAGATAAGTAAATGAGATAGTTTGCAGGGATGAGAGATCCCACAATTTTCTTGGTGACTGGGAGATTCTGGAAGGTGTACTCCAACAAATATCTTTTAGATATTCTAAAACAATAACAGCAGCAGCAGCAGCAGCAGCAGCAGCAGCAGCAGCAGCAGCAGCAGCAGCAGCAGCAGCAACAACAACAACAACAACAACAACAACAACAACAACAACAAAGTGCAGCAAGTCAGTTCTGATGGCAGTCTTTTTCAGGATTTTCCAGGTAGAGAGAATTCAGAAGTGGCTTTCCATTCCCTTCTTCTTGGGGCTTCCTAGAACTTTACAGTTTGGCCGAGGTCATAGTGGTTGGCTCTTGTCCCAGGAGGCCCAGTGGGGAATTGAACTCCCAACCTCTTGCTCCACAGCCAGAAAACTAACTTGATGAGGTATATAATCAGCTATAGATATATGGAAAGCTGCCTTATATTGAGTGGGCTCTTTTGAGTCATCTAGATCACTCCAGACTAAATCATGGATCCTTCATTTCACTCATAATATATTTTCCTATATGATGCAAATGGTATGGTGAGAAGTATACTCAATTAACATACATTCATCTCCTTGTATTACTGTAGAATCAGAGGGGAAAGAGTTCAGCAAATTTAGTTCATCATTTTTCTAAGCTTAGACTGCCATTTATCTACAGACAAACTAGGTGGAAAGCCATTGCCTAGTACATGTAATGACTTATAATTATTTATAGTGTTGTACCATCAAGTTGGGTGGTGGTGGAGGAGGAAAAAAGACTTTATGGTGCAAGATAGAGAAAAAGACCATTGTGTTGTAGGGAGCAGTAGTTTAACAAGTTGCATCTAACGTGACCTAATTGAGGAGGAGGTAGCCTTTGCCAAAGTTTGGACAATTTATCAGTTTCATGGGAAATTAAGGTTCAGTGTTGGCCATTGGTTAGCCACATGGCAAAGATCTCAAATGACTTTGAGCCCTGAAGAGGTAATTGAGAGCTGTGAGTAGATGCAGAGATTTCTTCCCTCCACTGAGTTTTATGCACACACACTAACTGCTCTACTTATACAAGATCCCTCCGGGAGTATATCAGTGAAGCAGAATACTTTGCCAGTTGAATGGTACACAGTCGGAACAGAGTGCAGCAAAACCATGAGATAACATGGAAGGTTTTGTAGGAACATTTGCCACATCCAGGTATAATCCTTGGAAATAATTAGTTACTTTGTACAAACCAGTTTAAACCTAGCCTGCTTCTCCTTTATCCATATTTAAACTGAAATAAATGTCAAATTAGGCTTCATATACTATTTTCCTAGGATATTTTTAAAAAAGCTTTAGAAGCTGCCAATTCATATCTGGCAGGGAAATCAAAAAATACTGGCCACATTCTAGAATTCTATTGGGTTTTTTTTTTAGGTTGCTATACTAAGTGTTCATTAGACTAATGTTGCCTGTCAAGTTTAATTGTTGTCTGTCATGAGTTGAGTAATATTTTAACTTTCCTCTGGCCATTTTAGACACCAGAAATGGCCAGACAAACTGCTTTGTTTGGTAATTCTCCCTAGAGTTAGTTGAGGGAAAAAGTAGATTGGGTGGCCTGGTACTCTGAGATCTTACCTAAAATTGTAATCTTGTGGTTCAGTTTCTCAAAAATGAGTCAAAATGAGACAAAAATGAAGTTCTCAGCACTGTTTTATTGAGCTAAAGCAAAAGCAGTTTCAAGACAAAAACACAGAAACTATTTGCGAATAGGGTCCCCTTCTAAAAGCGAAGTTAGGACCCCTTTTGCATCAGTTTCTCACAGTTTAAATAGCCTCTGGGCTTACTCCCAGGGTTACTATAGGGCAAGCCCCCTCCCATCCGGCTGGGAAAGTCCCTCTTTCAGCTGGAAAGTCCCTTTTTTTCAAAACCACAATTCCACCTCGTGCCCTCTCTTGTGTGTTTCAAGCATCCCCACCAAGATAGTTTCAAGTGTCACCTTCAGATGTTCACTAGTAACCTTTCTTTTGCTCCCCCTCACTTCAGAGCATTTTCTTCTGCGCATCGCTCCTCTTCCCCCTCCCTTCAGGCATGGTCATACAGGCAACTAGTAACTTCCTCTTTCTTGACAGAACAGCTGTGCTCTCCCTGACAGCTAAGATGTTTCGCAAATGTTCTCCAGCTGATACTCAAGACAAGAAAGCACACAGTACACTTGCTTGAAATCACTAACATTATGCTCTCTGACACACATTAAGCATTTCCATTGATTACATATTGGTTCGCAAGTGTTTGGCAATAATTTCAAATCTCACACTAAGGACTATATATATATATATATATGTATCTCTTGTCTGCTTTTTGAGTGGATAGGTCAAAGTAGAACTAAGGACTCCCCCACTGTATTCTGTTTTCATGGTGGGATGGGAGCTGGAAAAAGAGAGAGTGCCTAACTTCCTGGAGGAAGCAAGCAAGCAAGCAAGCTTTTTAAAATACAATAACAATCTACCACAGTCGCTAAACTGACGGTGCTACATAATAATCCCATCCCAAGTCACACAGTTTTGTCTGTCTGTCTATCTGTTTGCTTGTTTGTTTACTCTATTTGCAACCCCCAACCCCAATGTCAGGAACATATAAAATTGCACAAAGCCAAGAACTAATTGTTCTGGTCATCTTTAAACCCCTTTGGGACAAGTTGGTAGCAATTTGTACAGCAAATATTTGGACCCAGATTGGATTGGATTGGATTGGATGGATTTGCGCACCCCAAAGGTCTCATTTAGACATTGGCATTTCATTTCGGAAGGGGTCCAGTTCCGAAATGAAACACGGCAGCACATCTGCTGTTCAGAACCGGGACCCACCCTCTGGAACAAAATCAACTATTGACTTACCTTCCTTTGGGTTGCATGGGGTGAAACTCCAATGAGGAAGCAACCTCTGTTGCATCATCTTTCCTTTTCCCTGGCGCTGGCCATTCAGGAGCTGTGCAAGGTGATGCGTCATCCCGCCTCCCCGTCTGATTCGCCAGCGCCAGGGAGAAGGAAAGGTGACACATCAGAGGCTGCTTCCATGCATGACCCAAAGGAATGTAAGTCAGTGGTTGCTTTCATTCAGAAGGGTGGGTACTGGATCCGAATGGCAGCTGAACTGGACCCCTTCTGAAATGAAACACCCATCTCTAGTCTTATTTCTTCTGAGGATTTTTCAACCTCTCCAGATTTTTTATTTTATTTTACCAAATGTCTCATTTGTGTAAATAATGTTCTAACCTCCCTGGGAGTTCACACCTATAGAACAAGAGTGGGCAATCTGCATTTTCTCCATTGTACGAAATGAGGCAGTATAAAACTAGAGTCTTTTCTCTAAACATTCACATAAAGAACAATTAAAAAGAAAGAGACTTTTTTTTTAAAAGAAGAGACAGACAACCCATCCAGTGCACAATAAGGGGCACTCTTCCTCCTTTTTTGTATTGTCTTAAAGTTTCACTTGAGAACTGCCAACAGCTGTGTTTAATTTGCCATTATCCTTGCTGTCTTCTTAAACTACTTCACAATATGGGGAATTAATAGCACAATGAGCCTGACTAAATAGGGTTGTTTGAGGCACATACGACATTTGGATGCAAGGATCCCGCAAATGGTTACCAGATCTCTACTTGACCTATATAGCTTGCTCCTCAATTTAGTCCATGTAGACAAGCCTTGAAACATTCAATAGGTTTGGAAGTAGGGCAGCTGGAATCAGCAACCTGTACTTATGCTTCTCCTGAATGGACGATGGTGTTTCTGAATTCTGCAAAAAAAGTGTGTTGTTTTCTGGATATACTGTGAACTCTCTAAGGCTACAATCACTAAATAGATTAAAATATTTATGTGACATTAACTGGCCTGCTGCTCTAATATTGAAACAACAGAGCCAGCCAGCAACCATAATTAAATCTTCATTATTATGCAGACATGTTGCTGTTTGTCATTACTTTCTTTAATATAGTCTTATCTATTAGCCTTTCATTTTCCAGCACATCACCCAAAAAGGAGATACAATTTCTCTTTCTCTCACTGCTTACTGATTTGCTCATTTAAAAAGCCTCTGAGCAGTTATGTTAAGCATTACGGCTTGCCATGATAAAATATTCAGGTATTAGCAAAAACCAAAGATGCACAGCACCCAGGTGAGCGTGCCTAAAACACAGTCTTGAGTGAACTATATCCTCTTCAGTCTACTTGGCTTTTGCAACTATTATAATGGTTTGGTTTGCAAGCAGCTGTAAACCATGGTTTTGTCATTACAATTGACTTATTCCCTCTTTCCCTCCTGGTCTTCCCTAAGATGGGCTTTAGCATTTTCTCACTTTCTCATTTTTGCAAATGAAAATGGCAAACTATATGGAAACCTAATGTATAGTTCCAGTGTAGATATGCTCATTGTGAAGGTTCGGGTAATTATATGGAAGTTGAGGATGGAGTGGGGATGACCCCAGCCTTCCAGAACTCTGATTGTTGCATTTTGAAGGGTACTCATTGTACTATTCATTACTTCTCAGCAGTCAAATAGCCATTCTTATCTTGATCACACAATTAATCTGTGCTGTTGACTCATTACACCTATAAAATAACTTTCTAATTATCTGTCAACTTATGTCCTATTACTAAAGGAAGGAGATAAATGAATTGAATTAATTGTAATTATTTATTTCTGAGCTGTGCCATGGATTGGATTGGATGATTCCCCTATGCAATGAATATCCATTGGCTAACAGAAACACTGTGCCCAAAAATGCATATTAGGGTACTGCAGTTGTTAGTTATAGCTATTCAAAGTTGATTTGCCTTGTATTTTCTGATGCATAATGAGAAGAATAAAATCGGCTTCTAAAACAACCTAAAGCAACATGTTTCAGTGGTTACTGATGAACTGTCTACTATTTAAAAAAAAAAACAAAACCATTTTGATCATCCTAAACCTTGTGTGTTCTCAGTTTGAATGGATTAAAGCAAGTTCATTGGTTTTGAGAGTGAGTTAACTATCCCCCCACCCCCATTTTGCTTTCTTGTCTAAAAGCCCAGATGCACAGACGTAATATTCCCTTAAATTAGAGAAATTATTAGATTAGTATTCCAAATATATTTGCTGAGTTGCATCATTTTCTATTTTCTTTTTCTAATTAGGGTTGTTTTTCCCCACAATAGCAATTTGGAAAAAATGGGGGAATGAGTGAAGAAGGGATTTGTGTTTTCACTTAAAAGACCACCCCAGAGTGTTTGGAGTAAATATAAAATATAAACCCCTACATATCTTTAGGAAGTGTTCACAGTAATTATATGAAGTACAGCACAATATAAAAATATCTAGCATGTCACATTAAAAACCAGAGAGATGTGTATTATTTGAAAATAATTTTAAAAATATGCTTTACAAAAACCTAATAGCCTTCTTTGTGGTGGCAGCTAGACAGATGCTGGACTGACAATTAAAAAATGGGAAGGTCCTAACCATGAACTGCTGATTTAGAAGGTAATGGAATATTGCTTTGTCAGATAAATTATCTCAAGAGGTTTGCCAGGCAAGAGAACACAAAAAGAAATTGATTTTGATGAGACATGCTTTCATTTATTTCATTTCCACCCTTCCATTTCATTTACATTTCATTTATTACACAGGAAGATGATGAAGACATAAGCCTTCTGACCACACCTTTCAGGTTGAACTATACTGTTATGTCCTAATTTATATTATCACTCTGTTAAATTTGATTTCGTATTATGACAGAGAAACCCTCTTTTAATATTGTTTGTTGCTGTTTTTTTGTTCAGTTTTTGCTACAACCTGCAAAAACCACAGTTCAATGGGAAACTTATAGTAATTGTATTATAACTAATGCCTGTATATAAATAAATAAATTTTCAAACCTGTGTCACCATATCACTTAGCAACAAGAACCTGAAGAGAAGAGGTCACGGCAAAACAAAGACTGTTTTGAGAGAGCAAGCAGAACTCAGCCTCCAAGTGTTCTGCAGAAATGGTGATGACAATGCAGAAATAGGTGCTGTGCATTTTTAACAGGCACATCCAAAAGCCATTCTAATCAAGCTCATCATGGGAGAAGATCTGCAGGCTTAGAAACAGATCTGTAATGAATTCTTCTCCTTTATTTTAGCATTATAATAGGTCTTTCATTGAAATTCCATGCTGCTGTTCACCCCCAAGTCCTCAGACTGAGGCACATTAGAAATCAAAGCCTGTACTAAAATAAATTAAACATTCCATATATATTTCTTACATCCCCATATTAGAAAAAGGTTTTCATTTTTTCCCTTTGAAATATAATATAATATAATATAATATAATATAATATAATATAATATAATATAATAATATAATATAATATAATATAAACCTTTTTCTTACAGAATGCAGCAGCCAGGCTAGTGGTTGGTGCGGGCAAGTTTGACCACATCACCCACATCCTGGCTCACCTGCATGGGCTACCTGTTGCCTCCCGAATAAGGTTCAAGATATTGGTTTTGGTTTACAAAACCCTTCATGGCTTGGGACCTGACTATCTGGCAGAGCAGATCTCCTGAGGTCAGCTTCGTCCCAACAGACCAGAGTTTCACTTGCCTTTTTGCTCAGGGTGGCCACTCCGAGGGAGGCCTGAAGGGTTTCTACCCATAATCAGGCTTTCTTGGTGGCCACCCCGGCACTTTGGATCAAACCGCCTATGGAGATTAGGCTGGCGAAGTCTCTGCCAGCCTTCAGGAGAACGTTAAAAACCTGGTTCTTCAGGGAAAGTTTTAATCGTTGAGTGTACAATTGTGTGTTGTGAGTTGATTATATTGTTTGTCCCAGCCCTTTTCTTGCTGGATTCTGTTTGTTTCATTTTATGTTGTTTGTTTCATTTTATGTTTTTATATTTTTATATTGATTTGTTTTGTTAGGGGACAGTGTTTCTGTTTAGGCAAGCTGTTTTTCCAATTTGTTGTGCACCGCCCAGAGTTCCCAAGGAAAGTCAGGTGGTCAACAAGTAAATAAATAAATAAATAAATAAATAAATAAATAAATAAATAAATAAATAAATGTTAATATAATATAATATAATATAATATAATATAATATAATATAATATAATATAATATAATATAATATAATATATATGAGAGGCATAATTAATTTGTCCTTAGCAAATATAGAACAGATTAGAACAAATAGACTACAGATGAGAAAATACTGACAAGACTGACCAAATACTGACCATAAAATGGGATAAATTGGCAAAATGACTTTTCCATTCATTTACTGCTGGTGCTGAAAGACATGCTGGCATTGCAGCAATCAGATTGTCAGTGTGACCTTTTTTAATGTCACACATCACAGGATTTCATGTAACACTGAGACAACATGACAGGACAGAGCACTGCTTTTCCAATGCCTCCCTTCACATTTACAAATATGTTTGTATCCTAACAAGGAAGAATCCTCTCTTTTCATTACTTGGCAATCTCACTGAACACTGAAAATGTCATGATTCTTTCCTTATTTTTAATTCAAAGTATTTATGGATAGCATCCCTTTGGATATTTGTGATACAGTTGAAAGACGTTGTATTGTATGACGAGGTACCAATAACACATTTGCCGTGGCATGCCTAGTTAAAATGTCAGGAAAATTATCTTTTGCTTTGCTTTCAACATACATTTATTCCCTATCCTCAAATATGCTAATATAAGACAGGTTACAAATACCCTCATTAGTCAGTCAACCAATTGTATGGAAAGCAGCCCAGGAGATGGACTTTTATAAAGCGTGTGAGACGCCCAGGGCATTTGAAGACCCTCTCTGCTCCTGCTTCTAGTGACACCTCTTGGAAAAAAAATGCTTCAGAAAGAATCTCTAGTGCCAGTTGTTTTGTTGTCTTCTTCATCCAAAATGCCATGCATGTGTATGAGAGCAGGAAGTGGTCAGGGCAGGAGGCTGCTGCTTTTCTTCACCTTGGTCCTGTCCTTGCCTTGCTTGGGGGTATGTCAGTAGTATGCTCTCTTTTTCTTCCTTCTGCTTCATTTAAGGAAGCAGAAGCAGCAGGAAAGAAAATACGTGCACAGTTTGGATGCCTAATAGGTCTCCTTGAAACCACCCCAGATGTTCTTTTGATGTGTTCTGCTCCGCCTTTCATCTTAGAAGGTTCACAAACTACATGCAGTCCCTCATCCTTCTCTTGTTCCTGCTGCCACCGCTCTCCAGGATGTTTGTGCCATCTCAGAGACTGTCTTCGAACTCAATCTGTCTGGACCTTCACAACCTTCTTGAACCTTATTCAAGAAGAAATATGCTTTGATGTATGAGTGCTTTGGTTTACAAACATGTTTCTTGAATGAATTATGCTTGTACTGTAAACCAAGGTATTACTGTCATATGGTTAAGAGAATGACCCTATTTTAGACTAGTTGAAAAGTTAGTACTATTTTAATAATAATTTTAAACATCTAGCCATACTTGGGCAGATGCTAGCTTGTTACTACTGGCACTGCTTGTGTTGCAACAATTTTGCTTATGCCATTTCCATTAGTAGAGGCTGTACTTTGATTTTTATTGTTAGGTTGTTGAAGTCCAGTTCTGCAGAATTTAGAGAGAAAAGAGTTGGCAACAATGCAAGTGTTGATGCAGGTTCCTCCAGGTGTGAAGAGGAAGGTTGTACCTGTATGAGCCTTTTTCTAACAAAGCTTTTCTCAGCCACAGTGCAGATACACTGTGAGGCCAAGGTTAGCTGGCCTTTGGCCATCTTGAACAAATGGGACTGTGCTCATATTTAGCAATGCTCACATATCTGTGTGTGCACAAGTTTGCATAACCTTTTGTGCAAACAGAAACACATTAAGATTTATCCTTATTTTGGGGTTTATCTGCACTTTTCAGATACTGTGCATCGCAGTGTGAGAGAAAACAGTCTCTCTGGGAGTACAAAACACTTTCCATATACAATGCTGACCACTTGATTAGTACCTCTTCTGAGGGCAGGTGGCATGAAAAAGAACTGTGCTTCATTTAAAAATCCACATTCTGCATAGAAACAGCCTGTGGTACAGAAAGATGCCCAACATTTTCAGTTGCCTGAGAAAGTGGTGATTTGGGGTGCTGCCCCAAGGCAAGGCAAGGCAAAATGATTTCCATGGTAGAAGCAGATCATGACAGAGGAACCTCTCTGCTCCTTGACAGAAAGCATATGTTGACAGTAGCTAACAATCTGGTGTGTCTTCAAGAACTCCAAAATAATCTGCATGAACTCCAGAATTATCACCGTGGCTGGCATCTCCTGTTTGAAAAAGGCTGGGATATCAGATATCAGAGGAAGAGAAAGAACTCCATCAGCATCTCTAGAGAGACTGCTGCATGTGAGGAGGCTTCTAGAAATTGTGTTCTTTCAAATGTTTTGGAGTTTAAACTCATTATCCATATGTAACATTAACATGTTTGCCCCCGGACTTTTTACAGGCCCTTGACAAACACTGCTTCTAAATTTTCTCTTTTGCTGCCACCACTGGCTTCGCTAGTAAATTAAATCCTTCAGATTGTTTTAAAATGAATTTTAAAAACTCACAAGTTTATTTATTACAAGGTAGAATCAAAATCTTTAAGGGTAATGTGTTGAACTACAAACAAATGGAAGAATATTCTTCAAACCCACTTAAGTTTAGTTATTAATAAAATAGAACATATGCACAACCAGTTTCTAAATTTACAAACTCTAGACCCTTAATTTTCTTCACAGACACTCTTAAAAAATATCTTCTCTCTCTATCTGTCCCTATCTGACTAAATCAGTGCTAAGCAGAACCTTAAATCTCCTCAAGCTACTCCCCAAGACTCTCTCATTGGTCTACAAACCACTGATCAGTACAGACATTTCTCATGAATTATTCATTACAACAGGTAAACACCACACCACAATCATTTGCCATGTTGATTAGGGATACTGGTGGTTGTAATGCTAACATCTGGAGGACCTTGGCTTAAGAAAAGGTCCGGTAGATAGATAGAAGTGTGATTTAGTATGTAGGACACTTTCTTATGCTCTCATGTGTTTTCTCTTTTTATACCTTGATTTGTTTAGCAGCAATGCTGCTGCATTACACAGTGAATAAATGGTTGCTGCTGTAATTTTGGAACAGGTTTTGGGGTGAAAGGGAAGACCTCTCATGAAACAAACCTGGTTTTGTTAACTGTCGCCCAGCTGATGAGATTACTGAGCATTCCTTGATCAGGCCTTTTTATGGGCTAAAGAAATCTCTAAAAGAACTTCCTGGAGTTTTACTAAGCCATGCTTCATTAGCATTCCACACAACAGCTAATGCACAAAGGAGAAGGGAACTGGCAGAGAAACATGAGAAGACATGATAAAAGGAACATGCTGAGAGGAAAAGACAGTTGTTTGCTAATTGAGCTGGAGAGGAAGATGACATAGCCTGGGCAAGCTTCCTGTGATTTATACCTGTTTCACATGGAAGTGGGATGCTGCACCTGATAAACTGTCAGCAGCACGATTGTCGGGATCAGCAGTCACAGCATGTAGACAATTAAACAGAACCGCTGTTCTTCAGATCTCTTCAATGGGGGTTTTGAGCATATGAGATTATTTTGTGAACTGTTTCTCCTAAAGGATTAGTGTAATTCTTCATGATTAGTTTCCATTTTTCTTAATCCATACTATCAAGGCATGATTTGCTGTGCCAGGTGCTTTATTTGCACCAATGAACATCTGTTTCACTGGTTGCATGACCCAAGAACTGTGCTGCTTCCCATAGTATAAGGGTGTGACTGTGATGGAAAGCCAAATTGAAGTGATTCATCTTTCTTGCATTTTGATTTGCAGCCTGCATTACCCTTGAAATCACAGTTAGTACTCACACAAGTAGAGATGGGAACTAATAAAAAAAGGCATTTCGTTTGTCGTTTGGAGGGTCCATTTCGGTTTGTTTCCGTTTTTCACGAATTTTTGCAAAAAATCGTTTTCGTTTTCATTCATTTTACCATTTCATTACCATTTATTTCATTTTTTGTGATTTTTTTAGGATTTTAAACAATTCACTCATATTGCAGTAACGGAAACAAAACACATGACAAAATTTCTGGTGTTTCTGTTCGTTTCGTTTCATTTTAGAGACAAAATTCGTTTGTCGTTTCGTTATGTAACGAAATGAAACAATGAAAATGGAAACGAAAAATTGTTCATTTCGTGCCCATCTCTACACACAAGGGCTGCAGGTTGGTTTGAGAGTTCACTGTACATACCAGATTGGATGCAATTTACATTCCAGCCCACAGCCTCCTTTCTTTACTTCCTCTGCCAATCCTTTTATGGGATTTTCTTCTAGTCTATAATATCATGGGCCCATTGACTATATCACCAAAACCACCTACAGACATTCCTCTCCCATAGAACTAACCACTAAGGAAAAAGCCTGTCCAAATCCTTCCAGCTTGAAAAAAGTAGAAGCCTCTTAGTGACAAAAAAGCAAGCTGATTTGGGAGCAGAAAGGATTGGACTGATTTGATTCAGCCTTTGCATCATGCAGTCAGTAAAAAATATTTCAGTTTCACCCATTTTATAAGTCAACCAAATACCACAGAAGTTGGCCATTTAGTCATGGTCTAAGAGAGAGGTCTTAAAGCCAATTCTTTTTATTGTGATTGTTTAATGGAAAATATCCCACATTTCCATTGTAGCCTGCAAAGAAGCAAGGAAAGAGGCACACCACATGTTCAGACACTGGAAACAGACAACAATCGGCTGCTTGAATCAACACCCACAAAAGAGCAAAGCAAAACAAAGTATTCTGCTTATATACCCCCCATACCACTTCAAGTAGTCTCTGGGCGGTTTACAGTTGAATTACAGTATGCAAGCTACATATCCCCCCCCAGCAAGCTGGGTACTCATTTTACCAACCTCGTAAGGATGGAAGGCTGCTCTAAGACTATTCAGATGAGCCTGACAGAAAGATAACATCCAGGAATGCTTGGAAAACAAGGTTAGCACACATCCAACAAGAAGTTCTAGGGGAAAATTCTAGAGCTTTTGTACTCTGATTCATAGTTGGATCTGCAGTTACATTTGCCATTCTTGGTGTAGTGGTTGATGATATGTTGCAACCCATTGCCCATTCTTGGATATCTTTAGTCAGATCAGGGAGAGGTATTTTTAGTGAATGAGAAGAAAGAGGTCTGGGATGTGCCTCTTTTGTGAAATTTGTTTATGTCATAATTATACTATCTGTTTATTTTGTAAGCAGTCAAATTGATCAGGAACTATGTGGGTGCAGAGGCATTCATACAGTCCATCCAAATTCACCAAAATATAAGTACCTTATATCCTCCCAGATAGTTTCCTGATGAAAATTGTCTTAGCTAGTCCACAAAATATACTTCTGTCTACTCACTTCTTGCTTACCTGATATCTTCTTAAAGAAGAAAACCTTAAAGTTTACAAGTTATATTTTCCAGCAGTTTTGTTTTGTCACTTGAAGTGCAAAACATTTAAAACTGTGAATAATTCAAATAACAAACTGGGCTCGTGTCATTAGCAGCCTGCAAATTACGAAGTAAGGTGATAGCATACCCTTTTCTGCTTGTAAAACTAATGGACTGTGTGTTCTGTGATTTAAGTCATATGTAAATGTTCCAGTGAACACTTGGCAAGTAGAATACTCATGATCATCACTTTTGCTAAATCACACCCTGCTACTAATTTTTGCCTATAGCTGAGACTTTTTATTTCCTAGTGTGTAAAGTAATAACCAGACATGCCCATTATAACTGGGAAATCTTAAGGCCACAGCTTCATTGATTACACAGCAGTGTTCTGGCTGAGTCATTGGGTCAGATCCAGTGCATCGAGGAGCTCGCTTGCCCCTGCCTTGATGCTCACACATTTCCCACAGTCCTTTTTGGGAACACCCATTTTTCCCCTTTATAGGTATACATTGGTATTTGTGATGGTTAAATAGCTCAATGAGCTAGGTTTCTGGTTGCAGATTGAACGGTTGAGAGTTCAGTTTTTCCATTGTGTTTTTCAGAAGAGCTAGCCTCTGTGGTTTGGACAAGCTGTATATCTCAGGATGCACTTAGAGGGAAAGAATGATAAAGTACTTCTTAGTAAATTTTACTTAGAAAAAGTCTTGATGGCACAACGATGTGCATATGTGTACCAGTAAGTGAAACTGAAATCTGGAATATGTGAGCTCTATGGTGTGGAATCCAATTTACACATATATGCACAAATTTTGTATGTTAATTTTTTGCTGCCAATGTGGAGGGGTAAAAAACTAAGGGACATACTGGCTAATGGGAAATGACTATAGGGAAATGACTCACAGGCATATGGTAGAGTTTTCCTAACAAGTTGTCTTCTAGGGTCAAGCTGTGTGAGTGACTGCCAGAGTTTAATAGCATTGTTCAGAACTACAAACATGGATCACTTTAACTCACCGTTGTCCTGAATATCCGTGAATGAAGGCTGGGTTATCTTCTGTATTTCCCCAGATAGGATGGAAAACATTGGGGTCAAGAATCCAGGATGGTTTTGGAAGATCTCTTGTTTAGTCCTTGAGAAGATCCTCAGCATGTTTAGAGACAGGATTGCAAGAATAATGTTGGCAGATATGGTTTTGTCCAGCGCTATACCATTGTGATGGTGGGGGCGGGGGAAGAAGGTCATGGTTTATTTTGTAATTCTTCCTTCTCTTTTCCAGTATTTTATATGGAGCAAAAGAGCAATTGTTAAACATTCCCCACACTCATGTCCCCCAGTTGCATGACCAGTTTAGCAAATGGTTATGCAACCAGTCTAACAAGGAGCACGAGATCTGGCCTGTAAAAGAGGGCATTCAGGGAGACACTGGTTTTCCTCCCTGCAATTGCAAAACACAGAATGCTGGGCATAGTATGCTCGAATTGAATTCTGGGTTTATAACTGGCAGCTTTTAAGAGACCAAAAGCTTACTCTGTGACATTTCTTTTATTCACTTTGTTGCTGGTAGCCTACCTTTCCCCTTTCTTTCTATCCCAGTACATGGAAAATCACATTTCTCCTGACTTTCTGTAATCTGTTTTCCAGTATTCCTTTTTGAAATGAATCCCATTCACAAAATTGTGCATTGTGACAATGTTACTATGTTTTTGAATATACAGGTAAAACTCAAAAAATTAGAATATCATGCAAATGTTCATTTATTTCAGTAAGTCAACTCATAAGCTCTATGCCATCGTCATCACAATTATACCAAAGTAAGGCTTGATATATCTCGATCTGCAGCTAGTGAGTCTATCTCAAATATTAGTTTCACCTTTTGAGTTGGCTTACTGAAATAAATGAACATTTGCCTGATATTCTAATTTTTTGAGTTTCACCTGTACATACACTGCCTTCACAGTAGCTGACTCAATAGGGAAACTACTCACAGGCATATGCTGGAGCTTTCCTTAATAAGGCAGCTCTGCCTCAGTGGTGTCCATTTTATTTTACATTACAGCAGTAATTGTTCAGTGATGATGATAGAAAGATAAATGTCATCCTGCAACCTTGCAGGTTTCGTTATTTAGATTGATATTTGGGAGATTATGTCTTAATGAAAGAAAATGTGGCACTTTGCCAGATTACTTGTGTAATTCAGGAAGAAATAAAAAATTGCTGCAGGTAATTGGGCTTCCAAGGTATTTCTAACCAATTTATTGACTGTGAACATTAGATAAAAAGATGTGTTTCATGTTGGTATTTAAAACATTTGATCCCCAGCCGAATACACATTTTCTAATCTGTATTGCAGAGGGCAGTCAACAGAGCACAGAATTATGTTTGTGCTCTGAAAACTGAATCAAGCAGTGTGAAACTATTATAGGGTAGTTGTGGAATGACAGAATATTCACAGAATCATTCCATAAATTATAGTTAGACATGGGCACGGAGCGGAGAAATTCTCGTTTCTGTTACCGTTTGTCGTTTCCGTTACGTAACGGGTAACGGTAACGAGAATTACTCCGCTCCAGCTTGAACCCGACCTGATAAAGATAAATTGGGTCTGGTTTGTCGTTGTCGTTCATGGCATCGCGGCGATCGCGCAATGCCAAGCAGCATAGAAAAAAAGTTTTTAAAATAAAAAAAAATAAAAAACCCCAATTCCTGGCCAAAAAAGCAGGCAGAAATATGCCTGCCTAAGTGAGGGCACCTACCAGAGAGGGGTGGTTTCTGGGAGGGGTCCCCGGCCTTCCCCCCTTTCATTTCCTGTGGGCTGCTTGCACCAAGCTGGGGGGGGTCATCCTTGTCGTCTCAGTCTATGCCATGTGGTGGTGGGGGATCAAAAATGGCGACCACAATTTTTTTTAAAAATCGTGGTCCAAAAACCCACCAAAGCACCACAGAAACATTTGAAAATTAGGTATTTTAAATGCCTGAATTTTTTTAGTAGCAGCAGTGGGTTTTTCTTGCAATAAAACGTCTCCATTGATTTTATTTTATTTTATTTTTATTTTTATAGTTTTACACCTGCGCACGCACAATGATGGGCTGGCCATGGGATGGGACCATGCAAATTTTTGGAGCCATTCCACCAATCGCATGGCCAGGTTTTGACTGAGACTTCTGGATGTGCCAGAGAGGGCATAAAAAGCCCACCAACCCTAACCCTAACCTTAAGCCTAACCTTAATCCTAACCCATATGCCAGTACACTGTCCTTCTTAGTGGGCCAGAGGCACCCAGAGGTGCAGCCCACTAACCCACCCTAACCTTAACCATTACCCTAAGCCTAGCCCTTACCCTAATCCCAACCCTAACCCAGATTCGTACGCAAGTACACTTCCCTTCTTAGTGGGTCAGAGTGATGCACCCAGAGAGGTGCCTCCAACTCCAGACCCACTCCCTCTCTAAGCGTAACCTGTACGCCAGTACGCCACTATGCTTTCCTTCTTAGTGAGTCAGAGAAGCGCCGATGAAGTTCCTCTGTCACACTAACCCCCAACCCTAACATAATGTATGGTACGTGGCGGCTACGCATTACGCTTCCCTTCCCTTCTTAGTGGGTCAACTCAGAGGCATCCAGAGAGGTGCCTCCCAGAGCCCACTTACCCCAACCCCAACCCAAACAACAAATGGAAACGGGAATGACAAATTTTTGGAAATTTCCGCGACAAATGGAAACGACCCGAAACGGGCCCGTCCCGACAAATGACAACTCGAAACATAATTTTTTCTGGTTTTGCCCATCTCTAATTATAGTTATTTAGTTCTCTCAATTTTCTAATGTGAAATGTTACTCTATTAGTATCCCAAAGGTGCTTCATCTGTGATTGAGATGTACTGCTGAACAATAGTTTATTATTCTGTGAACAAACTTGGACAAACCTTGAGGTTGTGCCCTTCCTCTGAGAAATTGGGAAATATTTTTTTTCCCAGTTTAGATGAACTGCAACCAACCATGCCATCAAACATTACAAGCTGAGGTGTGTTAATGTTTTGGTACTGGTTTATATTAAATGGAGGTAAAAGTGAACCATGTCACACAGGTCCCTTCTTCTGTTTGATGTAAGGTAAACATGAATGTAAATTTAGGATTTGGGAAAATGACAGGTGACTACCTAATTGCATGTGCTGAAACTTGCCATCTTGGAAAAAAGAATTGGCTACATTTGTAGTTCTAAAGTCCCAAAGAATCTGAGTCCTGAGAAGAAGTAAGTCACAATGAAAGTTTTTCACCCCAGTAAGTAATTATTTGTTTTCTTACTTCTCAGAATAATAATAATGTAATTACCTTTTAGTTACTTTGAAAAAAGAATGTTGCAATGCAAATTATCAGTCGAATCATGTGATAGTCACTTCCACCATTTAATGAGGCCATACTTATAAAAGTAGGTTTTGAAGTTCAGGTTGCACTGACAAAGAAAAATAGTTCTTCCTTAATTTGTAGCTGTAATGTAACATAGTTTGTTAACTGGATGGTAGCTAGTTATTTGTCCCTGTGCACTCTTTCAGATTAAGTGAGAAGCACAGAAATTTGTAGCTTCTTGACAGCACTTAGTTTTTTTGATAGCATTTGGTAGTTACTTTGAGGCCACGATTCCTTTGTAAAACATCAAACAGGTCTATGCATTGCTGTGGAGCTTACCAGGGTAGAGTTGGCCTGGATCCCTCTCCCACCCAACCTCAGAGTTAAGAATGGCAATATTATTTGCATGACAGTCTCTAAAATGAGTACCTGAGTTATGAAATGATATGGCTAAGTGGTTTCTAAATAAGAAAGATAAGACAGTTTACGAATTTGAGAAATAAAAAGGTGACAATTGTAATTTGCAGGCGTATCTTTTAATAATGCTATATAGGCTTCCTCATCATACAAGAGCAAGAAAGTCAGAGAGGATATTTGTCCATGGTTGTTTGCAGTCCTAAGAGCTATCCCATCTAACCTATAACATTTCTGTTCTGCACCTGTGTCATTGGATGTGCTAGAGATTATATTACTGTTATTATATTCTGCTTGAAAACATCTTCTTATTAGAACATATTGAATACATTACCCTCTACCAACCCAAAGGGCTTGTATGCTTTGAATTGGGTGGAGACAACCAAGAGTTGGCTTTTATACTCATGATCATGGAGAACAGAATTGTTACAAACCTCTTTGTACTGATAAACTCAGTTGTAACGTAAAGCCAGTACAGCAACACTAGATAGAACCATAGTTCAATAACTGGTGACAATTCCCCTTCTATCACAACCAATTACAAGATGAGGATTTTAAGGTCAAGGCTGTTCTAGATTTTCTTGTTCTCTCCCCCCACTTTCTCATCACTTTTTTGTAATGCCCTCCATCTAGAGGTCTTGAAAGCTTGCGTGATTATATCTTTTTACCTGGTTGACCCAATGAAGCTATTACATAATAATTGATTTTGGCTTTCATTTTAAGAACTATGCAACTATCTCTTGGTACTTAATATGGATGATGACAACACAGCATCTTGGTGATTTCTGTTTTCCTACCTCTCTCTCATTTTTAACAAGTATGCTTAGTCAGAATTCAATTTACAATTCACAAGCTAAAGTTCTTATGATATTTGCTAATTTCAGGGATCTGTGACATAGTTCTGTCATTGTTGGATGCTCTTAAATGACCCAACTTGGGAAAAGTGTGTAATTAAGTTACCTTGACAATATCTTCTTTAGCTTCTAGACTATTATGACTTGTAATAGTTAAACCCACACAAAGAGATGCTGAACTGCAGGGGTTGCTATGGCAACAACATTGGCCTGTCAACACCTTGCTCTCTAATAGTGACAAATGGTACTTATTACATCAGCACTAATTTCATCCGATTCCTTTCAGATGAAGATACTTAGTCCTCACTGATCAGATTGTGTCACTGTAATTACTGAGAACAGACCTCATTAGATGACAGCAGTCCTTAGCTATTGCCTCAGATCCAATCTAACCTACTTTGTACCACTTTTGATGGTGTTGTACAAATGGACCATACCCCAGTCTCTAGGAACACCCTTCTGTTCTCAGTCATATGCTGTGCAAAGAACCTTACCACTTATTTTCAGAATTAACCCCCCTTAAAGATAAAACATATCTGAGGCATAAATCATTTGATCTAATTCCTTGATTGCATGGTTGTTCAAATTATTCCTTGTAAATTTCAGAAAGATGGTGGCTGGTGAGGAGAAATGTTTTTACTTTATGGAAGGAAATGATAGATCTGGTCTCCTCACACCAGGAATCAGATCAAAGCTAGTTCATGAGGTTGGCTGTTTGAAATGTGATAGCAAGGATCTAGTTCCACAGAATAATCTATCTCTGTAAGATGCTCCCAACATACGTTTACGACAAATTTTAACATGATTAGAGTAATCCAAATTACATATATGTGTACATGTAAGCAGTTCAGTAATTGGAGCTGCACTGTTGTAGAACTGATTCACAGGGCCACCCATGGAGGCAGAGCTGACATTTTGCTACTTGAGGAGGGCCAATGCAGGGTTATCCCCCTCCCCAACATTAAGGTAGAGCTTAGAAAAGTTACTTTATTTCTGTAGTAAAATATTTCTGTACTCTTTCTCAAGGTGCATGACATTTATAGCCCTGAAAAATAGCTTGGCACAATATTGCACCATGTCCCTAGGGGAAGGATGGTGGCAATGATAATTCAAGGCTCTGACATGTACCTGTAACTTCCATTTTGTGACAACCAAAATCTGTTGCTTGAGGTAGTTGCCCCAGTCTGCCAAATGATAGGGCCAGTACTACATGCAACAGCTCTAGCACACATTGTTGATGCAACATGAACAAGTAGAGTGCTTTATTCTAAACCACCCTCCTATTTGTCAAAGAAGAGGAATCCTGCAGGACTTGAACTTTCATATTTTAATGTAACGTTTTGTGGACACATGTACTTCTTCAGACATATAGCAGCAGAATGGGGTGTGTAATATAATATGTGATTTTTATAAAAGAGGTTTAAAGGGTATTGAAGAACAGGATATGGAGATGAGAGGGCTTCAATAAGTCATATCAGACCTTCCTTCCAAACAGCTCAAGGTGATGCGCACAAGTTTCCTTCTCCTTTCTTATAGCAAAGGCAAGCTTAAATACATGAGTCTGCAGGCAATTTCCAAAGTAGCTGTACAGTTGCTGTCTGTCTTTCCATATTGGCAAAATTAATGGGGAATAAAGAGAAGAAGAAGAGAGATGGAGAGAGAGAAAGCAAAATACTGCAGCACTCGAAAGACTAACCAATTTATTTCACTGTGAACTTTTATGACTGTGGATCTGAAAAAGTGGCTTTTGATCCATGGACATCAAACTTTATTTTTGCTAACAGTTTATTGGCGAGGAAGCAACAGGATAAATAGAACAAAAAGAATGCAACAAGAAAACCTTAAATACTGTAACCAGCAAAAGGCACAATAAGAGATTAATAATTCAGCTAAGAAGTTTAAAAAAAACAAAGGGGGAAAGGATGATGGCTAAGGCAAGAGGCAGAGCAGAATGGGTGATGTAGTTGTGTTAGAGTTCACAAAAGGTGGCCCACAGTGGGCCCAGAGGTCAAATTTCCACCCTAAGATACTCTAGGAGGCCTAAGAAATATTGAAAATATAAAAATATAAATATATATTTTTAAAAATGGGAAGGAAGGAAGGAAGGAAGGAAGGGGCTGTCTACATCAGGTTTTGCAAAATGGGTGTTTGGGGAGTTCAAACATTTACTGTTGGGGGTAACCACTGGGGTACAGGAATTTTGTCAGGCCCTTAAATGTTAGGAAGTTGCTTTTCTACCACTTATATAGCAGGCATTCATGATATGTAATGTAAGTATATAACATAAAATTATCTGAATGTTGAATCATGATAGCTGTACTTCTCGAAAGACTGAAACATTTTGATACTCATACAAGCAGCTTCCTCATTCAGACTGATGAAGCTGCTTGGATAAGTAGCAAAATGTTTTGATCTCTCAAGAAAAAAAGTCCAGTTGCCATGATTCAACTTCCAGATAACCCCACCTGGATGACTGAGAAACTTCACAGACATAAGATACAATTGCATCATAGGCTTTAGATTGTTGCTGATTTTGTTTGCATTTTTATCATTTTTGTGAACTATTTCATTACTTTCTTGTTCTGATAGTACTGTGGTGTGGGCCATTCAGGGTGTCTTCTGCAAGTTTTTATATTAATTAAATAATCAGAAGTTGTAATTTTTTATTGTCTCTCTAAGTGTTATGTGATTTTTTTTCCAGTCAACATCATGGAATATTTCAATAAAATCAATAGATATCCACAATGATACCAATGGAGATATATTACTTTGTCTATCTATGCTTTCCTCAAAATTATAGGAAGATTTTAATTTATGTGTTCCTTGAGATTTGTTAGCACACATTATTCCTCAGAGAAGAGTTTGCTACAAATGTGTCTTTAGAACTGTAGTTATCAAAGGTAATTATAATAGACACTGTGAAAGTGACAAGTTCTCAAATAAAGCTGGCATATAAAAAGTGTACGAGTTTGAAACATTTTGATACTCATAGTTTGAAACATTTTGATACACAAGAGAAGGATTGGCATGGATTTTGAACTTTATATATTTAAATCTTATGAGGGATGTTAGGATATTAAAGTGACAGATGACTACACCCAGGAGATGTTGCAGGAGATATAACAATGTTTAGGTAAACTGACACACAGGTGACCTGTTTGAGATTCTACCATATTCTGTCAGTACAGACAAAACTATCGCAAGAGCTGCCATCATACTCCAAGAAGGAATTGGGTCCCTCACTCCTGTTTGTTCATTTGTTCATTCTCAATTTCAGAAAGCCTTTCTTCACTGAATCACCATTTCTCCTCCATGCTGTGAAAATCAGCCCCGAAGATGTGTATTATGTTTTAGCCGATTGTTTGCATCAACTAATAGACAGGATATGAAAAGCAATGTGTCAGTTGGGAATGGAGACACAAGCTAGACTCATCCTTGGTGTTACAGGCATACGTAGTATACTGACCCCAGTCTCTATAGTTTGATGCAGATCGGAGCAAAGGTAGGGGGGATGAGTCACGTCTGCTGCCGTACTTTGTAAAAATAGGCATGTGTCTTCTGTTCCTGAGAACATTCTGTTTGTTTGCACACCTGATAGATGACAGTCCTCTATTTGGTGGGTTGCCCAGTCTGATTTAAATACAGTGGTACCTTGTATAAAGGAATTAATTTGTTCCGAATGAAATTATGTTAAGCAAATTTTCCTTTATACAAATTCCCATAGGAATACAGTGAAAACAGAGTAATCCCAGTTTTATGTTGTACGGATTCTCCCCATAGGCAATTATGCTAAGCAAATTCCCCTGTCTCCAGAATTTTTTATGTTGTACAGATTTTATGTTATACAAACTGTTTGTTATACAAGGGTCCACTGTATAAAGAATCAGAATGATACTGCCTATCCAGAGTTAGCAACAGCTGGGAAGTAGACTGAGCAGCACTCAAGTCACCTGGCTTCTCCCTGAAATTGAGATGTAATTATGTTTAAATCATAAATTAATTTTGCATCTCTCTGTATAAATGAACACATGAAATGTTATGCAGATCTGTGCCTTATTTTGTCTCTTTTAGGATATGATGCTACTAAAACTGGTGTGATGCTACTAAAACCAGGGTGGCTGGACCAGTTCTGCTCCTCAAAAAGACATCAATTCTCAGTACTGAGCATGGAGAACAGTTTTGTTTCATAGGATTCCTCCTTCCCCTTCTTATTCAGGACTCCCATAGAAATCATTTTTATTCATCCACAGTACATTGTAGGTGCAAATGGCCATGTTGCTCTTTCTTCCAGCAGTAAGCCTACCCTGCATAAGGACCAGGGGGCAGCAGTTGTCAAAACCATTCCCATGAGATTGGATCTGAACCCAAGTCTCCCACATTAAAGTAGTCATGTAGCAGTGTAGCTATTAAGGAACACCACTAATGTTCCTGAGATCTCACCCCACTGCATATAACATTGCCAGGACAAACAGCAACTTGTGAGCAGTATTAACACTCTAAATGTTTCCCTGGCACATAATAAGTTGCCATGTAAACTGGAAGCAGTGGTGGTATGGTAGATTTACATTCGCTTGGGAACAAAGACACAGTTTTTCGATCAGACTAATGGCTTAGAAGCGGCGTCAGAAAGAGAGCTGGTAATCATCTCTGACGGCTTGAATTGATGGCTTATGGTTTGTAAAGGGCAATGCATGGAGTGATGTCAGGGAGCTTTTAATATTGCTTGGCAAATGATCAGATGGCACGGTTAAATCACCACGTAGGTGGCACTATCCCAAACTCCAATTTGCCTGGGGAGAAAAATGAGAATTTTATGTCCCCAAAAAAGTAGGGACCACACAATCCAGAATTTAATATTGAGTTGCCGGAGTACGACATTCCGACTGGCAAAAATAATATTGTACATTTCATGTGTATTATCATACATATATCAATATTTGTGACTTGTTAAACCATGGGATAGCTTTCACAAATTTTATAGGATTTTCAGTAATGACACTCTGCATTTGCCTTTGAAAGAGAATCTGCATTAAGATTTATAGCAAGTAGCAACAATCAAAAGCCATAGAATGATAATTACATTCGAAAAATTAATACTTTTTTTACCCTAGGGTTTGTTCAGCAAGTTGCTTCTACAGTGAAATGAGCCTGTCAGATTTGGGACTAATCAAAGGATTTCCCAGTGTCACCTTTTATGGTCACTGGAGGCTTTCTTTCCTCTAACATATAATGCCTAGGTAACTTGTTTGGGCCCCACTGGCTGGTTTTCATGAAGGTATACTTCTGAAATGTAATGCCATTTGCAGCCTGTGTTACATTCATCTGTTTACAACATTTGTTAGTTGAATCTTTAAAACAGGAGCTGTCCAAAATGATACCTGAGTCTTGTTAGTTGAATCTTTAAAACAGGAGCTGTCCAAAATGATACCTGAGTCTATTCCAGTACTGTCATTTGCTGAGTTCACCAAAGAAACATTTGGATTGGGATCACTGTGCCCAGGGCCAACCCTTTCTTTTTGGAGAGGGAGGCCACTGTCTCAACTAACAAATGTTTGGTTTTAGTAAAAACAAACAAACAATGCTTTTGTTATTAATTGATAATAACAATTTCATTTTTATTGTCAGAGAAAGGGACAGGTGCTTGAAAAACTTTCTGCCTTCCTCAATTTGGTTGATTTGGAGCAGGCATGTCCAGACTTCAGTCCTGCAGATGTTTTGGACCACAAATCCCACAGTCCTGTGTCATTGGCAAGCTAAGCTTAGAATTCTGGGAGTTGTGGTCCAAAATATCAGGAGGGCCAAAGTTTGGACACCCCTGATTTACAGAGTAATCAACACCAGTGATTCCCAGCCTTGGATAACTCAGGTGTTCTTAGACAGCAGCTCCCAGAAATCCTGGCCAGCACAGCTGGTAGTGAAGGCTTCTGGGAACTGCAGTCCGAGAACACCTGGGTTACCCAAGGTTGAGAACCAGTGCTCTGTGAAATGACTGGAGAAGATGAGAGCACAATTTTCTGATCTGCCTCAGGCAACAAATTGTCTTGGGTTGGCGCCTCTCTAGTCTAACTCAACTGTTTCTGACTGAAAGACATTACCTCTTTTTCCATGATGTTTTTATTAAATTATTTGTCGCATTTTGATTATTTTTACTTTCATGCTTCAGTATGAAATCTTACTATTATTATCAATTATGATGATTTGACATATTGAGTCCTTTTAAAATTCTGTCCTACCCTATTACTCCGATCGCTCTCTATCAGTCTACAGTTCATTTCAACTTCAAACAGATCCCAATAGGCCATTTATTTTATGTTATGAATTCTTAATTTATAGACCAGTAAAATAAGACAGCATGTTTTCTTGCATGGTCCCAGTTTTCACTGCAACATTACAAATGGCTGAACTTTACTTTTGCTACTGCCGGTGTGTTAACAGTTTGGCCCATAGTTAAAGCCCAATTCATATATAATATATTACATACATATTTTATCACACACGGGGACCTTGCATTATTTATCACATGCATGCAAACATTCAGGATGCAGGCATGCATAAGAGGATGCCGCCGTACACAAACACTTTTCTTAGGCATGTAAAATGGTGACATGGGTAGCATCACTGTCTTCTCCATTCCATAGGTGTTTAGTTCCCCAATGCACGGGCTCCGTCTGTCACTGAATTTTAATCCCATTCCCAAAACTGAAAGGTAAAACTTCTGTGAAGAAGAAACTAATCCTAAAAATGCTGCAGTGTATTTCATGCATGCTCTTGTAATTATTTGAGATACAAAAACGTGTAAAGTAAATATCCTCCCCAGTTTTTGTGAGGGCTCACAGGTCATCTCTCACCCATGGTTGTCCAACTACCAGTTTTGACACTGCTAAATTTACTGCTTATTTTGCTGCTCTCAGATCTACTGTTTATTTCTCCTTTGCTTCTATGCTGGAAGTTGAGTCATGGCAACTGGACTTCTTTTCTTGAGAGATTGAAATGTTTCGCTGCTCATCCAAACAGCTTTGTCAGTCTGAGGAAAGCTAGTTGTGAGTCCTCCATTTTATAGTTCACTTTGACCTCATGTCACCCTGGTCTGAAATAGGCTCTTAAGATGAACAATGGCCTGAATAGTCTCGTTTGGTGGACAATAGGCTCATTAGGTAGACAATGGCCTAAGGTGTGTGAAAGTCCCACCTTTAACCTTCCCAATATCCATTAAGTATGGGTCATTAGCTATGGCCTTGGTGGTGGAGGTGTGAAGTATTTTTTATTTGTCTGGGGATTGTTGAAAGCACAGCCTGATAAGTAGCAGATAGACTGTTCCTGAGCCCCCCACCTCTGTTGAGAGAGGGTTTTTCAATACTCACATGAATGGCTTCCCTGACCCCTCTCTCACACCACCTATCTTCTCTGTCTAATAAGTGTACATCTTAATCTTTGCTTCTACTCTTGCCACTGTGAATTTGGTCTTGGTCCTGCTGTTGATTTCACATCACTTTTAGTACTTCTTCTGCTCAACCACCATCCCTCCACTAGTGCCCCCCCTCCAGTACACTTTACTGCTTCTACTTCTGGGAGAACATTCTGGAAGCCAGATTTAGAAGCCAAATAGCCATATAGAAAACATATTAGGACTTACAGCCAGAGGAAGTCTATGCTGCTGATAACAGCACCCCCAGCAAATGTGGAAAGGCTCCAGTTGAGAAAAGCTTATACTGAACACATCTTTTCCATCTTTATATCCATGGCAAACTATGCCAAATAAGACTTAATTTTAAGCTGTCATGAGTTCATTGTTGCTTTTTGACCTTCAATAAGAAGACTTCCTGTAGCAAATGAAAAAAGTCCTAATCTAGTCTGACCATCAATATTTGTTATGTCAGATTAACCTAGAGGTCAGAGAATGAGGAAAATAGCCACATTGGCAGCTAAAATTGTAACAGCGCTTGCAAGGCTGGTTGGATTTCCATTGAAAAGCTAACAAAACAGGCTTAATTTTAGCTGGGGCATATATTTTGTTAAAGATCAATACATTTTACATGTTCAGCCTTTTACAATCAGAAAAAATGCACTGCTGAGATAAACAGGTAAATGTGCACAGGAGTGCAGTTATAATCATCCTAATAAATTGAGATATTCTCTTTGTACTGCTTCCCTTCTGGGCATCTCTGTGTACCAACTGCCAGGATCTCCTGCACTACAAAAGGTAACACAAAACCACTGTTTTTGAGTGATAACATACTGTCCTCCACACGTATCTCCTAGGAGTTTTCTGATGAGATTTTGGGGGGGGGGTACCACTTTTTTCAATGAGAAAAAGTGGTTATTAAGTCATTTTTATTCTTCCCTATTCTGTTTAAACAGGACTGGTTCTTTCATCACCACAGTGGTTACGAGTGAAATGACCCAAATAGCCAAGAAATTAATATATCTGAAACATATGGGGCTTTGAAGACTTGGTGACTCTCATTATGTAATGTGGTATTGATTATATACAGTTATTTGTAATAAAGTGACTGCTGCTGGCTGTAGGAATGTGTTTATTAAGCTATGATTTATCCTAATTATGTGCCTTAGTAGTGACAGTATATGCATATGAAGTGGCATTGATTCTCTGAGGAGGTTAATATTTGACGGGAACTCTTCCAATTTAGAATTTTTTTTCTTTCATTACAAGAACTCTAATGTGAACATCTTCAGATTCCCCTGCTTCTTGCAAAAAAAAAAAAAAGAAGTGAATGAATGCCCTGGGACCAGTCCATATGAAGAGGAGAAAAAACTGATTTATCACCACTGTACCACCAGTCACCATTAGGTCATCTATTTATAAAAGAAATTGTGTCAAAAACCTTGAACAGTCTAGTTTAATCCTTCAGGAAGCATGCACAGCAAAGCTTGTTTAATGAGAGCACTTCTTAAGACTGCTGATAACACTCAGCAGATTTCATTGTAGTGGGAAGGAGAAAAGTATCAACTATGTAGGTTGACGTAAAGAAGTCTGAACAATATACCATATACTGGCTGGATAGCTGAATGAGTTAATTATTTGGCTGCAGAGCCAGGGGTTGGAAGTTCAGTTCACTGTGCCCCCAGGAAGAAAAGCCAGCTTGTTTGGCCTTGGCAAGCCTCACAGTCCCAGGATCTCCCAGAAGAAGGGGACAGTAAACTACATTTGAGTATTCGCTACCTATAAGACCCAGGAAAGAGTCGCCATCAGTCAGAATTGACTTGATGGCACAAAATTATTATTATTACAGTTCTAGGAAAGAGGGTGAAAAATGGGCAGCTACAAGCAAGCAGATTGGAAGGAGAATGCAACCCTGGAGAATGCAAACTCACAGATTTAAGAAGCTGGTATTCATCAAAGAAACAAAGATGCACCTAGTAACATCTTACATTCCTAGTTCCACAAGTCTATCATTTTCGGCAGTTTGGGACATGCTTCCTGCTAGTCCCTACACATCTCAAAGAGACATAAATTATATGCATTGTTTTATAAAAGGATAATAGAAACTTTATATATGCTCTTTTATATCTGGTGAGTTTTTTCCAGTGCAAGATTAACCAGAGGTTAGTAGGACTTAGAACTGTGAAGTTCTCCTGTTCTTTTGCCCCTCTTGCCCAGAGTGGATGAACACTGGTACTAGGGAAGAGAAGGAGCATCATTTGCCTTCTTGCTCATTTCACTTGCCGGCCTTTTCTTTGGCAGGAAAGAGCGGGAGGATATTTCAGCATCTGGAACAGCAGATTGTCAGTAAGGTGGAGGGGGAACCTATAGAATCATAGAATCATAGAGTTGGAAGAGACCTCAAGGGCCATCCAGTCCAACCCCCTGTCATGCAGGAAACCCCATCACATTATTTCCGACAGATGGCCATCCAGCCTCTGCTTAAAAACCTCCACAGAATGAGACTCCACCAGCCCCTGTGGCAGCATATTCCACTGCCAAACAGCTCCAACCGTAAAGATCTTCCTAATGTTCAAATGGAATTTCTTTTCCTGTAGTTTGAAACCATTGCCTCAAGTCCTAGTCTCTGAAGCCATGGAAAACAAGCCTGTCCCCTCTTCGATATGACATCCTTTCAAATATTTAAACATCGCTATTGTATTGTATCCCCTCTCAGCCTCTGTAGGTGGTGATTTCAGTAATTTCATTACTATAAGCCACCTTGGAGAAAGGTGGGTTAAAAATA
>JAHTLZ010000021.1:1324463-1366726 GCA_023846285.1 Phrynocephalus versicolor
TTTCTTTCTTTCTTTCTTTCTTTCTTTCTTTCTTTCTTTCTTTCTTTTTTGCATGCACACCCAAAGCATGTGAAGGGTTCTTTGCATATTTTGATAGATCAGTCAGATATTTGTTACTTGTTATATGGAAAAGCTTTGTTTCAAAGAGAAGAGCCATTGCTTTTGTACAGAGATATTTTGTGCAAAAGGCAGAAATGAGAAGGAAAAGGCACTCATCTTATGCTCATGCTGGAGTTAAAAAAGAAAATCGCCCCAGTTGTGAAAGTTCCTTGTTGGTTGTCTTGTTTGGACAGCTTATATTGTAGAGCATGAGGAATTTAATAAGTATTTTTTTCATCCCTATTGCGTACCACTTGAATATTAACCAGCATCAATGTTCACATAATTTTGCATTTTGTTAATGAAATGAGTTCTCTAAATCTCAACTAAATGTTTCCCTGCAAGACATAATTATGTTCCCTTCTAGACCCAGCAAACTCGGCTCCATCTATTCTGGATGGATTTGAACATCGTAAAGCCATGGCAGGACAGCGAGTGGAGCTGCCTTGCAAAGCATCTGGGCACCCAGCACCAAAGTACCGCTGGCTGAAGGACAGCGTTCCCTGGGAGCCTGACAACAGGTTCCGGCCAACCGTGACGGGTCTGCTGATAGAAAACACACGCCCATCAGACTCAGGCAACTATGTGTGTGAAGTGTGGAACAATTATGGGACAGCTGAAGTGATTGGCCGCTTACACGTAAAACGTAAGTAGTTCACCAAATACCGGGCCCCATCATAAGGGAACTCCAAATCAATCCAATTAAATAAGATACAGATAGATTGCATGCCTAGTATTCATTTTTCTGGACAGGAAGAAAATTGTTACCATGAGCTTCTGGTACTATGACATTCTTACCGCTGAATTGTTCTATTGAGAAATGCTGCCCACTGAGTTCAGCAAGACTTGTTCACAGGCAAGTAGCTACATGAGTACAAGCACAATCCCTGGTTAACAAATATAAAGAGCATTGTTTTGTGCATACATTGGCTTGAATTCAGCATCATGCGAGTAGCAAACCAGCATAGCAACAGGACTTCCCTTCCTTCCTGCCTTCCTCCCCCTATCTCCAGTTTTCCAGTCTAACAGAAAGCTTACAGAGAGAAAGAAAATGTGGCCTTCTATTTCCACTGTCAAAAGCAGTTCCATCAGTGGACCAATTCCACTAGATCTTGGCCATTGATACCACAAATAATCTTACAACTGCAGAGCTGGAAGGCACACTATGGATATTTGAGTCCAGTCCCTGTCAAGGAGGTAGAGTGGGGAAAGAACTCTGAACCCATGGCTCAATAGCCAAAGACTTAAACCACTGAGGTATTCAGCAGTTAATGTAAATGCAGTCTTGGTTTACACAGATGGCTGCAGAAATTATTGTGGAATCATTTCCCCACTTTTATTTATTTCATGCCTGGCTGGAAAGAAGACAGGGAAACAATGACTAGCCCAACTAGCATACTGTATATAGAGCCCGTCAGAATAAGTCTTGAGACTGAGATCTGATGAGTATTGAACGTCTAAGATTTCTCAAGATCTTTCCAATATGGTGTCATGGCCACAGTGGTTTCTCAGAGCTGTGCCCCTGCCTGCTTTTCAGCTCTGCACGACCTCAGCCTTCTAGTAAGCTCTCAGAGAATACAAGTTGTCATTAAGTGCTGTCAAGTTGTTTTTGACTTATATGGCAACCCTAACAGAATTCCAAGGTATGTGAGATGTTAAAGAACTGGCCTACCATTGGCACACCCCAGTAAGTCTCTGTGGCCAGATGGGCATTTCAAACCAGGTCCCCTAAATCCTGGTCCAACACTTTGCTCACTGCAACATCTAGGCTAGGGATACCTGGAAAGAAAAAGTGCAGTCTTATTTGCACCAAGACCAATGAAAATTATCACCACACCGGCCATTCTTTATTCTTTTTGCTGTTTTCTTCCATGTGTTGTTGCTATTACTAAAATATCAACATTGACCTAAAATGAGAGTCACTTCACTCCTTATGAGGTAATAACATTTGTAGTACCAGGGATCATATGGCTCAATGCACAAAGAGGTAAAGCATATATTTATATGCTTTGGGTCATGCACTGGAAGGCGGCGGTGTGGAATAACAAAGCTTACTGTGCAAACTTTCAATGTCTTGTTTCAAAATGGTTGTCACTGTACATTAATCATGTTCTGCAGAGACCTATGTAAATGTCCTATTAATGCAATTGTAGTTACATGAGGAGAGAGTGGGAACATAACTGCCACTTAAGTTTGCAGTAGTGGTCGGTAGCAGAGAGCCTGCTGAACCCAAGTAAGTGTCCACACAATTCTGAGGTTTCCACAGCTAGGCTTTTAAGTGGCATGGAGAATATATACAACCATAGCAGATGCTCCTATTTTAGGTGCTAGCCTTCTGATATGTTTGAGGGACATTAGCAGTAGATGGTGTAGAGCTGTCTAGCACATTCCCACTCTCCTTCTTATGATGAAAGAACAAATGAATATTCCTCAGTTGAACCCCAAAGTGCTCTCTTTCATATATATACATTAAATGAATACTATGGTTCCCATTTCCTATACATAATAAATGTTTGGTGCAGTCTCAGGCATGTTTTTAACATACATGTAAAGCTTATCATATATTTGAAAAGGCATTGTCTTGGTTCCCTTCCTGCCCCATTTGTCTAGGAACTAAATGGGATAAGTAGGTACACTCAGGGCTGGTGCTAGGTTTTTTTGTGCCCTAGTCGAGGGGTGGGGGTGGGGCTGGTGGTGGGCGGGCAGAGCAGGGGGCAGGGCAGTTGGGGGGCAGGGTGGTGGTAGGGAGACGGTGGGGGAGTGAGGCAACAGTGGGGGGCGGTATAGTGGATGGCAGGGGACGGCGATGGGTGTGGGGGTGGGTGGGCGACAATGGGGTCAGGGGTGGGCGGGGGCGGGGGTGGCCGCGGGCAGCGATGGGCGGATGGCGACGGGTGGCGCCCTCTCTACATTTAGGCGCCCTAGGCAACTGCCTAGTTCGCCTTAATCGAAGCGCCGGCCCTGGGTACACTAACAGTCTTTCTAATCAAGACCACACAAAAATCTAGTGATAGTTCGGGAAACATGAATAGCTATACCTCCCTAGCACACAACTGCTTGCTATACCATCTTTCTCACATAGATTTACCTGCTTCTTATGCTAAAAGGCTGTTTTCTAATTTTCTTCCTTCATCTGCTTGAATCTTCAGAACCTCTTAAAGCCACAATCAGTCCTCGGAAAGTTAAGAGCAGTGTTGGTAGCCAAGTGTCCTTGTCCTGCAGTGTGACTGGAACAGAAGACCCTGAACTTTTCTGGTACCGGAATGGTGAAATGATCAACACTGGGAATAATGTGAGGATCATTGGGATCAATCATGAGACCCTTATTATGGATGGCATGGTCAAAAGCGATGGTGGGGCATACCAGTGTTTTGTACGGAAGGACAAGATGTCTGCACAAGACTATGTTCAGGTGGTGCTGGAAGGTCAGTCATACTTTGTTTAAGGGTATGTATAGAGAAATGTATCTTGTAGTTACACTCTCACTGCTCATGCCCTAACAGGGAATAGGCCCTGAAAGTGATGGGCTGGTATAGGCCACATTCGTGGCCTATGAATTTGAGATGTATCTTAAGAGTTGTTAATATCATGCCATGCTTTCTCTTTAGTTTAAACAGTTTTGATCAGCTTGGCTGTCAGTATGATAAATGAAAACATGGAACTAGTAGCTAAGGAGCTAGAAGTGGGGCTCATTAGCTGATTCATGCATTTCCGTCCTGTGAGCTTAGCATTCAGAAGGCCTAGTAGAGGCAGTAGGTTACTTAGAAGAGCCTATTTGGAGATTTTTCTCACTGGTTTGGGGCCTAAAGCCTATCTTCCCACAACAACCGCATGCAACAATTGAGTACTGTTTGTAAAAGAGGAGAGGCAAATGAAAGAGTGTTCCCTTGACCACTGGCTATGAACTAGGCAGGTGCAGTCCACAGATGCAGACTTGTGTTTTGTTTTTGTTTTTTTGACATTTCTTTATTTGCTTTACAGCTGAGCTTCAGAGCTGGTAAACAGCACAATTATATGTTTGTTTAATCAGAAGTAAGGCCTACTGTGTTCTGTAGAATTTTGTGGCCCAAATCCAATTGCTTAGCAGCACCACAGTAAGCTCATTGAATCAATGAGGGTGTAGTACGTCATTTCTTCCATAAGTTCTACTGATTTAAATGAGCCAATTCCAACTGTGACTCCAGCTTTAGCTGCAGCAGATCCGTTTTGAATCCATGGAACTTAACAGAGGAGTTGGCTCACCCATTGAGTCAATAGGTCTGCCCTAACGTTATTTACAGTGATAAGCCATAGCGTTTGGGCCACTGTGTTCAATGAAATTTCTTCTCAGTCATATGTGTATAAAGATACCTCCTACATAGGCAGGAAAGAGCAAATTTATTTATTTATTTATTTATTTACAGAAGTTTTTAGCCACCCCACTACCAAGTGGTCTCTGGGTGGCAAACAACAATATATTAAATTATAACAACATATTAAAACCATCTAAATAACAAATAATTTAAAACAATCAATATATTACAAATAATAAAATCTTGCTGCTCAGGAATCCAGCTAAAAGAACGTTAACTAAAATGCTGGCTGAACAGGAAGGTCCTTGCCTGGCGCCAAAAAGCTAAAAGCTTCAGTGCCAGGCGGATCTCTGTTGGGAGGGCATTCCAAAGTTGGGGGGGGCAACAGCCAAGAAGGCCCTGTTTTGACATGCACTCCCCCTCATCTCTTTAAGGAATGATTCCTGCAGAATGGCTTCCTGGCCTGATCTTAGAGTATGAGCAGTGGCCAGTGGGAATTTCAATGGTGTTTCTCTATTTTAGGGATGAACAATGTTTAGGTGCTAGCCTTCACACACACACACACACACACACACACACACACACATCACTTTCAGCCTCCAGATTCACAACACACAGAACGTTTTGGGGTATAAATATATTTTTTCTATTCTTAACTTTAAGAATTATATTTTTCAACTGTGTTTGCAGAGCCTGCACCAAGCATATAACCCACCCAAAAATAAAACAAATCAAAAATTCAGAACTGATAAAATGAGACCTTTTAAAAAAACTAGTTGCTTCCTGCTTTGATATTAATCACCAGTTTGGAGAGATTTCCAGGCCTCATGAAGTCACAGGATGTATTTTAGGTGCAAACATTTCTCCTGCCCCTACAAGTGTTGCCCACCTCTGTTTTATAATATACATATGTATTCTTGTCTCTTCTTCGACAAGAAGAGAGAGAATGTCTCTTCTTATCTGTTATTTGTATAACACATCTCCAGTGGAGCTGCAATAGTCTATTTTCAAATTATATGATTACAGTGCATTGGCAACAAGCAGATTAATTAATTTGGGTATGCCCAGATGTAGGAATAACTAGTGAGATAAGTTAGAAAGCTATAGTAGATGCTTTGCCCAAAGTCAGCCATTTAGAAACATGCATAATTAGTTAGAAGGACATTCTTCTACCCACTTGTAGGGAACCTACTGGTGCTGACTGGGCCAGGTTTAAAGGGGTCCAGACACTGACAGCTCAGCAGCAGCCCTCAGAAAATGGTCGGGAGGGCAGTTCCGGTGATTGCGCTGCCCACCCTAGTATTTTCATAGGGCTTCTGCAAAGCCGTCAATGGCTGGGGCACTTTAAGCCTGGCCCAGTCAGTACCAGGCGGATCCCCTGGTACCGACTGGGCCAGGTTGAAAGGGCTCCAGCCATTGACCACTCAGCAGGAGCCTGAAAACAATGGAACAAAATGGTTCATTTCAATGGAAGATGACCATTTCGTTTCATCTATAACAAAATGCTGCTTCCTCATTTTGTTTTGTTTTGTTTTGTTTTGTTTTGTTTCGTTTCATTATGTAATGAAATGATGAAACAACATTTCATTTTTCATTTCCTGCCCATCCCTAATTACAAATGAAAAAATGACTGAAATGGGTGAGGGATGGGTGCCAAAAAGAAAATCCAACTACAGTGTCAGAATCTACTATCTTCTTTCCAACTGGGCTCTCTGCTGAGAAGAAAGAGCTTCCCAGATAAGACCTTATTTCAAAAGCAGGACTGACATGTTGTTCAGCTCTCTGTGCCCTTGTGTGGTTGTCCAAAGAAGAGGTATTGACTGTTTTGTCATGGGAGTTGTCATCCAAACGTTTCCTATTTCTACCGGGATATAACAAATCAAATAGAACAATGAAAAATGTGTGAGAGTTAAATTATTTTATCTCTCCAGAAATTAGAACTTTCTCAGGTATTTTTAAAAAAGTGTTAAACAGAATGCAAGAGCAGAATGTTAAAGTCCTTCCCCTTGCCTGCTATTGTCTCAATTAGAGATGGGCGCGAATAAAAAAAAATTGTGTTTCAGTTTTTCATTTGTCGTTGAGAGGACTGCTTCGGTTCGTTTCCGTTTGTCGCGAATTTTTGGAAAAATTTCGTTACCGTTTTTCGTTTTTCCGTTTGTCGTTTCTACCCACTTTTTGCGCGATTTTTAAAGCATTTCTGTGCACAGGCATCCCGCAACGCCCCAGACCAGAGGGAAGAAAACTCAAAAACATGGATGCTGGCAGAGACACAGTATAGACTAGGTACGCAGGGAGGCTGCAAAGGCAGCGGCGGGCGTTGCCCAGGGTGCAAGGCAGCCGCAGAGTGACTGCACTGCGGGGCAAGGGAGGGTACTCACCAAGAGGTACGCAGCACGCACGCACACAGGGAGGCTGCAGGACTGAAGCTAGAGTCGCAGAGACAGCAATCACACCCTAACTCCCACCAGATACTGCAAGGAGGACGGGGGCTGCCAGAGCTTTTTATTAGAGATGGGCACGACTTAGCAGTATTTTCGTTTTCGTTTTCGTTTTTTGTTTCCGTTACGTAACGAAACGAAAAACGAAAAACGGCTCAGAACTGGAATGAAAACGGAAACGAAACGACTAATTTCGAGCCAATTTTCATTTTTCGTTACTGGAAAAACACATAATGGAGCTAAATGGGAAGAAACGAAAAAAATTCGTTTTCGTTTTTGTTTTTTCGTTTTTGTTACGTAACGAAACGAAAACGAAAAATTTTGAAATTAGCTCACGAAAACGGAAACGAGCCGAAACGGACCCCTAGCTGAAAACGAAAACGAAAACGAACAATTTTTCTGAGTCGTGCCCATCTCTACTTTTTATGCCCTCTGTGGCTGCCAGACCATTCCTCCCAGTCTGCAACCTGGGCATGCTATTGGCTGAACATGATCCCATCACATGGCTTGCCTCCATTTTGTGGCTGGTGGCGACATCCATTTTAAAGGGAAAAGAAAAATACATAGTGATGGGAGAAGACAAAAACAAATGTTTTAAGGACCCCAATCCCCCTGGTAGGTATTACCAGACAATATAAATAATTATTGCTGTGTTTTTATGGATGTCCAGGGCGTTTTTTAATATTTAAAACAGCTCATTTCATTGTGTGTCGCCATTAACGGAAATGAAACGTAATGACCACAATTTTTGTGGTTCTGTTCGTTTCGTTTTATTTTCATCACAATTTTCGTTTGTTGTTTCGTTACGTAACGGAAATGACAAACGGTAACGGAAACGAAAAAATGTTCGTTCCATGCCCATCTCTAGTCTCAACGTCAAGGACAGTCTGAACAACAGGCAGGCTGTGACTACATGGTCAAATACTGTAAGATTTACACCAGTTTAAATGAACTAACTTTCTTGGGAAGAGGATATTGTTTACAGTTTCCCCCAATATCTGAGTACTGTTTGTTTATAAATGGACAATTAAGACATTAAGTGATATGGTACAATTCACCTTCCCACATTTTTGGAATCTCCTTAAAGGTAGAGGAGTAAGCTGTGGGGCAAGATGTTGAGCACCTGCACTTCATGATTTACCACTATGCTACTAATGGGAAGACTCGAGAAATAACTGAGAACTAGAAATTTAGCAAGTATTTATCCTCAGTTCTGTTGCATACATTTTTACCCCAGACATCACTTTTTCTAGATAGTTGTCTATTGCAACTATGATAACCATTGTATGAACTGACATCAAGTTCCATAATAGCTAAGTGTGGAAAATAATCAATTTCTCTTGAGATAACAGGGTTACAGTACAGGCCTCACCTGGCCACTATTTTTAGAGTAGTCATGGGGAAGGAAAAGGAAGAAATTGCCTGCCACAACCTGGTTTCCTCGGCAACCATCTCCAGTAACTAGGAAAGCCTAAAGAGCATATTGATCATCTATAATGATGTTGAGAGAGTGCAGGTTATCAGAGAATGACAGCAGGAAAAATTTCAAAGACATTTGGGCCTCACTGGGAGAATAATGTCTGCTTTCATCTCCAGAAAGCCTGTCAGTTGATTTTTATTTTATTTTTATTTTTTAAGGGTGAGGCAGAAGTGTAGACTGAACCCTTTCCTGATTTATTAGTAGTGTGTGGTTTTCATTCAAGGGGAAAAGCATGCTGCTTTTTGTCTTCAGAGATTGCTAATGCTCTGTAGGGTGGTGGGGCAAAAGAGCCAGGCATTCAAAAAATTTGGTACTCAAGCACAATATTCCCAAACCTGGTGCTGTCCAAGGCTGCTTGACTACATAGTCCCACCACCTCTTAATCTAAATGACATATCCCAAAGCCAAGAGAATGAACCAAAATATTATCAAGTTGCTAGAGTGGCCATATTCCATGCCCCTTCAACTCTTTATTGTGGAGTCCCTCAAGGGTCAACCATCTCCTCAATTAAGAGTTGAAGGGGTGGAAATGATCTCTTCAAGCTGAATTCTCCGAGAGTGGTTCTCTAGAAAAGAGCAGAGCCAGGCCAAAACCTGCCAAACAATCTCCAATCCAGTGAGCCTCCTCAGAAAGATACTGTGACTGATGGTATCAAAGGCCATTAAGAGATCAAGGTGGACCAGTGCAGAAATATTGCCTCTGTTAGCCACCCTCAACAAGTTATCATGCAGCGACCAATGCCAATGTGGACAGGCTCTGAAATTTAGATTTTGGCTCTAAAATTTGAATTTCAGGGGTCAATTTGCTAGATGTTTAGATTTGGATTGGAAATCTCAGGGAATGGAGTATGGACACTCTGGCCACTTGATATTTTGTTTCATTCACATGGCTTTGGGTTATGTCATTCATGGGATTATGGGAATATGTACAGTAGGACCCCCATACCCACTGGTTCATTAACCACTGATTCAGTTATCCACGGTTGGGAGAGAAAAAATAATAAATAATTCAGCAGCCACAAAACAAGCTACTGTCACAAACAGCAGCTATAAAGCAAGTTACTATTAAACAGCAGTCGTAAAGCAAGCTACTGTTACAAACAGCAGTGGTAAAGCAAGCTACTGTCACAAAACAGTAGCTGTAAAGCAAGCTACCATCACAACACCTTTGGGTAGTGGGCGGCATATAAGTTGTAAAAATAAATAAATAAAATAAATAAATAAATAAACATAGCAGTTTTGGTTTTTCGGGGGCATTATCTCTGATCCACGGTTTTTGTTATCCATGGAAGGCCTGGAACTGATCCCCAGTGGATACTGGGGTCCTACTGTACTCAAGCAACCTTAGACAGCACCATGTTTTGAAACATCGTGCTTGCCTACCAAAATTTTTGAATGCCTGGCTCTTTTGCCCCACCATTCCATGTACCCTAACATATAAAACCCTAAACATTTTAGTGTCCTTACTTGACAAAACACCTTCTTCTATCAAGTACTGTCTGTACGTACATGTGCATCTCAATCAGGTGACTCTGGGAGAATCATGGAAGAAGATGACCAGATCCCTTACTATATGGAATGAATTGCCACTTGAAGATTTGACTTGCCCGCTCCCTGGAATCTTTTAAAAGATCAATAAAACATGGCTCTGCTACCTGTTGATATGACATTTTATATGATATAATACAGGGGTGCCCAAACTTTTTGTAAGGAGGGCCAGATTTGGTGGCTGAGAATGTGTCAGGGGCCAGTTGCTCCCCGACCCTGCCACCCCACTGCAAGCCCCACCCACTGACCCATAAGCCCCATCCACTGACCCTTTGCAACCCCACCCGCAGGAAGGAAGGCGGGGACCAAGGGAGGGAGGGAGGGAGGTGGAAACCAAGAGAGGAAGGAAGGAAGGTGGGGAGGGAGGGAAGAAGGGAGGGAGGGAGGTGGGGACCAAGGGTGGGAGGAAGGAAGGGAGGAAGGTGGGGAGCAAGGGAGGGAGGAAAGAAGGAAGGTTTGGACCAAAGGAAGCACAGGGAGCCGTGGCCACAGGGAGCCCCTTTGAAGAGGCAATCTGTGCGACCTTGCACTCCCCCCAAGCTCCCCAGCGGTGGTGACGGCTCGCCAGCCAGCCCACCCCAGAGCTCCTTGGTGGTGGCAAAGGCCCACTGGCCTGCCCACCCCCACACATTCCCCTGGGGTGCTGGTGGCGGCAGACCGTCCATCCGCCCAGCCGCCCAAGCTTCCCAGTGTCAGTGTTTTTTTTTTAAAAAAAATGGGGCGAAGGAGGGGGAGGGAGGGGCAGACCCTCCAGCCACGGGCCACTCAGAATGGCCTGACAGGATGGATTTGGTCCCTGGGCTGGACTTATAATATATATATTTTTCATGTCTTTTTGGCATGATTGAGATTCAAAATTCACCTTTGGGAAGCATTTCATTTACAACTTATCAGGCTGCAAAGAGCTGTGTACTGTTCAGACAGAAGGAGTGTGTCAAATGGCATATGGCTCTTCCTCCAAAACTCAGCAGACTCTTTGTAGCCTGATTCACCCTACACGCTAAACACCCAGTCTGGAGAAGCCTTTTGCCATCCTAATTGATATAGCCACCTAAATTCAGGAGAAACCAAAACATTTCTGGGTCCATGGTGCAGAATAGAGCACTGTCTCTCATTCTAGCTAGCACTTTTTTTTTGCTGACATGTGCATCTTGCAATTTAAATGCCATTTTAATGTAGCAAGATTGGTGTCTTCAGTAGAATCTTAAACTGAAAGGTAATAAAATACAAGAGAGAGGAGGGAGAAGGAGCAGTTCTGAAAGCCCATTAGTTAGTTGTAAGCCGGGGCTTCTACAGAGTGCTCTTACATATTCAAAGAGCACTTTCAGATCTTGATATATGTCACTGCTATCCTTTCAGATTAGATCTTCTGTGGAATTAAAATGAGTGATTCCCATGGGATCTAGATTGCTATATTGGGAGGAAAGAACATTGTTTTTGGTTTGCCCTAATCCAGAAAATGTAAAACTACTAGCAGAATAGCGTCACCAGGCACAGGCAGCTCTCACTATGTGGATCTTTCTTGCAGACTGTAACCAATATTTGAAATATTTGCTAGACCAAGTCAAACACATTTGGAACACTTTTTAAATTCCCCCATCCCACCACCAAGAAGAGACAGTGGCTGCAGTTATAGATTTCCAAGAGTAATTTCTTCTTAGGATTGGACATCCAGGTTGACCTGAAGGTCTTTCTCATGGCCTGCCCTGGTGTGGTCTCCTCCACAGGTTGTTGGCACCACAGGTAGACTCAGTCATAAGAGCAGCAGAGTGCCACATGTTTGCCACAACAATGGCAATTTGACAAGTGGACCTGGCGAGGGGACATGCATATGTATGCTGCTCTTCCCATAAATTCCTAAAGTGTGGTTGAAGCTATCTTCTAACATCCTAAAGGTGTCTAAGAATGGCAAGTTGTTATATTTTTAATACAGAATATTTGTTGTAACATTATCCCACCCCCTTAGAGCCCATTATGTTTTGTATAGCCAAAATTGAAGTTTGTGAGATTGGAGAAAGTTGAGTGTGTGGCCTTTTATTCTGTATTTTTAAGATCCACCCCATGTAGAGTATTTCAGCCATCGGGATACCTTTGAGGACAATGCAGATGTTGCTGCAAGTGCAACATATAGCAGTTAGTCAATTAATATAGAATCCATGAGGAACTAATTCTGAATTGGTTAGCTACCGATTGATCTCATCTGATTTCAAGTTGGTAGAATGATGCTAAAAGCCCTAAATGTCATGGAACCTGGATATTTGGAGAATCATCTCTTCCCATAAGTGTCTGCCCAAACATTAAGACCTACTGGGGAGCCCTCCACCAAGTCTTGCTGGACTTGAAAGCTCACTTCTTTTAAATATTCTAATCAAAGTCTTGCCCAGTTTTGGTTTTGGACTCTGTTCAAGGACCACATGGAGAGGATACATGCAAATTTAGTGTGCCATTGATGGAATGTCCTCTCCTTAGAATCCCTACTGGCACCAACACTAGTTTATTTTGGCACCAGGTTAAAACCTAGCTGTTAGTCTGTGCATTTGATAATGAGAGAGATTATGGCTTCATATTTAATGCTTTATTCTATGTAGATCACGTTCTAATTGTAAAATTGTTTAGAAATGTTTTGATTCTTTAGAAAGTATTTAAATAGTGTTAGTTTAATTTAAAGTGATTGCCATCCTTTCTGAGATCTGTCAATGCAGGCTAGGCTTAAAATATGTTCTCTACCTTCTTTGTCTTTCATATATGATTGGGCCAAAAAAACGACTCAGTGCATTTCTGTTTGAACTGCAGGGATATTACTGTTGGAGATGGGAAGAAGGATTCTGCTGAACTTGAACGTTCACTTCTTTTCAATATTCCATCCAAAGTATTCCCTAGTTTTAGTTTTGGATTTTGTTCCAGGACCACATTGCTTTTTCTTTTTCATTTAATCTTGGCATGTTTCAAATTGCTTGAAGAAAGAGTAGAATAGAACTCGGAGTAGTAGTGGTGGGTAGGGGGAAAGCAACATGACAGGTACATAGTCCAATCACTGGAATAAGTAAAAGTAGGAGGCAGTAACAGAAAGGAAAATATAGAAATACTTGGCAGAGATGTGAAGAGAGACAGCTAATTCCAAAAATACATTGAACATTTACAACTGATAATTGGCACAGCCAAATTGCTCTTTTTGAAATGTTGTTAATTAAGCTTGTTCTTTTTGTGATTCCTAAAGACTAAAGGGGGGCTTCCCCCTTCCCTTCCAAATCTTCATCAGCTCTCATGCTCCATGGGCACACCTGTTTACTTTATGTTCCTCTTCTTCTGCAGATGGAACTCCCAAAATAATTTCTGCCTTCAGCGAGAAGGTGGTAAGCCCAGGAGAAGGTGTCTCCTTGATGTGCAATGTGAAAGGAACTCCTCTTCCTACAATCACATGGACATTAGATGAAGATCCCATAATCAAAGATGGCAACCACCGGATCAGCCAGATCATCACCTCTGAAGGCAATGTGGTTAGCTATCTGAACATCTCCAGCACTCAGGTCCGAGACGGTGGGGTCTATCGTTGTACTGCCAACAACTCTGCTGGAGTCGTCCTGTACCAGGCTCGAATAAACGTAAGAGGTGCTTGTCAAATCAGCTCCTCCAACAAACAAACAAACACCTCATTGTAGATAAAGATGACTGCATGCTATGAGCCTTGCCATGAAATGCTAAAAGTTGCATTTAAAAAATTCTGTCTCTATTTTTCCCTCCCTCTTTGTCTCTGTAATCTCATGCAAAACCCACAAAATTGTTACCGAGGTTGTAGTCCTGTGCCTACCTGCCAGTGAAGTGAATGCAAATGATAACCCTTCCAGAGCTTTGAAAAGTTAAAAAAAAAAAAGACTAGAATTCCCAAAATCTGCATCTGGCCTGTTTGCCTAAAGGGTTTGACAAATTGTATTTTAAAAACTAACTTCTCCAAACTTTGTTTTGTTTTGAGTACACATGCATGGGACTGGGCTGTCAGTTTAATGTATAGCAGTTAGCTATACTGGACACCACCCTCACAATAAATATGTAGGGTTTTTTTTACCTTGCATGCATTTTAATCCCCTGGATAACCTAGATTCATTCAAGATGTCTATTGGTAGAATATTGACTAGCATAATTATCCCCAGTGTGGTGTAGTGGGCATAATAATGGACTAGGACTGAGTAGTCCTGGACTTGAACCTCTGCTCAGCTGTGGAAACTCACTGGGATGGAGAGGGCTGGAACTGGTAAAACCATTCCTTAAATACCTCAATTAACTGGAAAGCCCTATCAGGGTTGCTACAAATAATTTTCAATGTGGTACCATATAACACGTGACATGATATTGATCCCTGTGAAATGTACTTTAAAAAACCACAACTTTCAGTCTTTTCTTTAAGTACTAAACTGTTGGTTCAGTCTGAGTTGTCCCACCCCACTCAGCCGTCCTATCTGGCATTAATTAAATCTTCACCAGCCTTTAATTTGTAATTCGGCACAGATTTTTATCACACAAGTGTTCCAGTGATGCAAGCACATAGCAGAACGGTTAATTAGTGTGCCTGCTGTAGGGCTAGAGAAACTAAAAAGTGCAAAGTGATTAAAAGACTCATAAGTGGCTCTTTGAAGTTTTTTTTTAATTGCCACAGATGGGGATTTAAATATCTGAAAGAATTGTATATTTAGAAGAAATTAATATTTCCTCTGCTAAATACACCCTTGAATTATTTTCAAGAGTTTCCTTTTCCCTTCTCCAGGTCCAGCAAGCATCCGACCAATGAAAAATATCACAGCAATAGCAGGCCGGGATACCTTCATTCACTGCCGTGTCATTGGATACCCGTACTATTCCATCAAGTGGTACAAGAATTCTAATCTACTCCCATTTAACCATCGTCAAGTTGCATTTGAAAACAATGGAACGTTGAAACTCTCGGATGTGCAGAAAGAGGTGGACGAGGGGGAATATACTTGCAATGTCCTGGTTCAGCCACAACTGTCCACCAGCCAGAGTGTGCATGTGACCGTGAAAGGTAAAAGCTCTTGGGGAAATCAGAAGGGAAGGGTGGGAATCTCATTTTAGATCAGAAATTCATTTTGGATCAGAATTTACCAAAAGTCATTACAAATTCAAACATGGAAGAAAAGAAGCTGACCATTTTGTCCAGATGTAAAACCCAGAGCTAGCTAGGCAAAATGAAGTAGCCTCTGTAATCAACAGAATCTGGGTAGTAGTCAAGGGGGAACAGATTATTAGTTAATTATTTATTATCTTATTTTTTCCTTTTTTTATTTAAGCACTCACCTGGCTATTTTTACTTTCCTTTTAGTTTGTTGTTGTTGATTTATATATATTTTGTTTATATTATGTTGTTTGTATTTTGTTATTTTGCTCTTCTGTGTTGTAAACCGCCCAGAGTAGCCCTATGGCTAGATGGGCAGTATAAAAGTCAAATAAATAAATAAATATTCATATATTTATTCTCATTAGCAGGAAGAAGTGCTGAGTCAGGTTTCATTGTCATCCCAAAATGATTCAGCAAGTTTTTTGGGGGAATGGCATCATTGTCAGAAATTACTGGTGTTTTCACTCTTGGTTGCCTGTTTCTTTTAGACCAGTTTGTTGAAGATGGAAAATGTTTTGGAAATTCTTTACTAGTATTTCTGTATTAATATTTTGACAATTAATAAAACTGAAGGAAAGGAAAACAACAAATAAATATACTGTATGTTTTGTACCATTGTATGCTTCAACATAGTAGCTCAAACCCAGCAGCGTGATATATACTGTTTAATCCTGGTGGCATCATCACTGCTGCCTTTCTGATTCCCCTTCTGAACGTCTCAAGTTTCCCTTTCATCGTGGAGAAGTTGTTGGGAACCATGAGACAGGTGTTGTTTTGAAATTAAAAACTCATCCTGTTATGCCAACATGGGTTCCCCACAATGAAAGAGATTGGAAAGGAGCATGAAGACTTTTGGAGCGGAGGAGGAGAAGGAGGATCAGATAGTTTTAGTTTTAAAAAGCTTTCCATGATTTAAATTTCACTATTGGATTTCAGCCAAAAGATTCCAGTTGCCTTGCTGTTGAAATCATTACTGTATTTCTCTATGCAAAAGTCCCCCCCCCATTGTATAAGATGACCCCCACTTTTCCAACTCAAAATTAGTTTCACAACCATGCAGTTCTCTCCTTGGCTTACTTCAGCGTATAAGATGACACTCAATTTTTAGTCTAACAATTTTAGATAAAAATATAGTCTTGCACATGAAAAAATGCTGTACTTCCACTGTTTTCCTAAATTATTTCCCTAATGGCATTTTCTCTTTTATTTCTGCTTTAGTGCCACCTTTTATTCAGCCCTTTGAGTTTCCAAGGTTCTCCATTGGACAACGAGTGTTCATTCCATGTGTTGTGGTCTCAGGGGATTTGCCAATAACCATCACCTGGCAAAAGGATGGCAGACCAATCCCAGCCAGTCTTGGAGTGACCATTGACAACATTGACTTCACCAGCTCCTTAAGGATTTCTAATCTTTCCCTCATGCACAATGGGAATTATACCTGCATAGCTCGAAATGATGCAGCTGCTGTAGAGCACCAAAGCCAATTAATTGTGCGAGGTAAGCAGCTGTCACTAATTTGTTTGATGGAAATTAAATTGAAGTTAGCAGCATCTTTAAATGACAATTATTAGAGGAAAAGGTATGAGGTACTGAATTATCTGATACTTTCTTTTATAATAGCACTTTTTTTTTAAAATCACAAGGGTCTGTGAAAATTCTCAGTCATCCAGGTGAGGTTATCTAGAAGTTGAGTTGTGGCAGCTGGACTTGTGAGATTGAAATCTTTCTCTACTTATCCACGTAGCTTTGACAGTCTGTAGAAAGTTGGTGTGAGGCTTCCAATTTATAGTTCACCTTGGTTTCACACTACCCTGGTCTGATTGGCTCATTAGGTGGGCAGTTGCCTGAATAGGTTCATTAGGTGGACAGTGACCTGAATAGGTTCATTGAATGTACAATGGCCTGCAATATGTGAAAGTCCCAGCTATACAATCCTTCCCAGGACCTTCTCACTCTACTGTTTGAGTTCCACCACAAATTAGGAGTCATCAGGAGAGCAGAGCAGAGCAGAGAGTATCCCCAACTCCACAGAAGCCAAGATAAAGAAAGACAGGCACCTGAAGATCGCACTTAAGATCTGTGGATATCCAAAGTGAGTCAAAACAATGGATCAGCCTGAGACCCAGAACCAATGGAAGAACTTGGTCATTCCTCACATGGCCGACGTGTTTGAAAGTCTTAAAAGGTTTTTTGGCAAACACTACATACCCATTTACTTCAAACCAACAAACACACTAAGGCAAAGAAAGAGCTTTAAATGTGCTATGGGGTGGTATATAAGCAGAATGCTTTGCTTTGTTTTGTCCACCCAAAAGATCAGACACAAAACAAAATAACAGCAATATAGTATATGCAGCCCAATGCTGTTAGGAGTGTACAGAGCTCTACATTGGAGAAACCAAACAGCCACTATACAGGAGGATGGCCCAACACAGGAGGGCCAACAGCTGAAGACCAGAACAAAGGACACTTATTCAAAAATGAGGATGTACACATATTAGACAGAGAAGATAGGTGGTTCGAGAGAGGGGCAGGGAAGCCATTCATGTGTGTATAGAAAACCCCTCTCTCAACAGAGGTGGGGAACTCAGGCACAGTCCGACTCCCACTGATCATGAGGCCTTTTCAGTACTTCACACCTCCAGCAGGAAGGCCACTGCTAATGACACATACTTAATGGGTGTTGTGAAGGGTTGCATAGGTGGAACTTTCCCACTCCTCAGGGCATCTAATGAGCCCATTCAGTCCAGGGTAGTGTGAAACCAAGGTGAACTATAATTGGAAGCCTCACACCAACTTCCTTCAGACTGACTAAGCTACTTGGATGATTAGTGACAACATTTGATCTCACAAGGGTTACCATGACTGAACTTCCGAATCACAGGAGTGATCATTTTTAAATTAACTGAATCAATGATGAAGGAATATTTTCTTATCCTTGTGTAGCAGGCAAGATAACATCCCATTTCAGGTAGGAAAAGAGCAAGAAAAAATAAGACCTTTGATATTAATATCCCCTTACTGGCTAATGTTATAACATTATAACAAACATTCCATTCTTTGTGATGTTTCAGATGATTACAGGTTTCAGATTTTCAAAGTTCCAAGATTATACATACCATGATATAATAGGACTGCTTCTTCTTCGTGGTCTTCTGTGATTGCACACAATGGGTTTCATGTGTGCTCTCAGAGCAGACCTCGGAGTCTTCCAAAAGCTTAGTTAATGAAAGAACCTCCCTCCCTATAAAGGCAGGCCCCGCCTCTCCTCACCTCAGTTCCTTCTTTTCCGCGCTCCAGCAGCACCTCGTTGTTCTTCTCTCCATGAGTTAATTCTAAAAAAAAAAGAAAAGAAAAGAAAAAAGAACTTTTATTTCTCTCTTCTTATTTGTTTTAGAAGGAACCTCTTCCCTCCCCCTTCCAGTTACCCCCCTCCCTTTTCCCCCCTCGGGGGGAAAAGAAAACTTTCCCTTTTTCCCTAGTGTATGGCGTTTCAGGCGCCCTTTAAACATTGTTCCTCCTGCGGAAACAAGATACCTGTCTCAGACGGCCACCCGCTTTGTTTATTCTGTTTGGGGGAAAACCATTTGCCGGCAACTTGTGGCCATTGCCGAAACTTTACAAGGGCAACACTCCGCTCCCGGCTAAAAAGACTTAAATACCACCTCTGGGAACGCTCTTTAGCTCCAGACATGGCGTCCACAACGGGTCCTGCCGAAACTCAGCAGGTGTGTCAGCCGGCTAATCTACCCTCTACCTCCAGAGAGGAACAATCTGTTGCCTCCAAAAACAAAAGCCGCACCAAGAAAAAATCTTCAAGGTCGGATAAACGCGACCGGAGTTCAGCCGCGCGAGCCAGCCCCCCACCCCAAAGGCTTCCTGCGCCGCAATTATCTTTGGAGTTCTCCGAAGCCGAAGGTGGCTTACCGGAGCGAGCGGCAGATAATCGAACCTCCCCGAGAAGCTCCATTCCTCGGGATAGAACCTCTACGGAGCGGGCAAATATCCCCCTCGCCACCCGAGGAGATCGCGAAGCGGCGCAGGGAGGATCGACGCCGACCGAAACCCAGCTGAGAAGATCAGCCTCACCAGCTGCTCGGCGGCGCCGCAGGCACTCACAGATTTCCAGCCCTGATTCAAACTCGGGCGCTTCAAACCGCGCCAGGCGGAAGAGACAGCGGTCCCCCTCCTCTTCGGCAACCTCGGCTTCGCGATCTCGGCGTTCTCGCCGACATCGCTACCCGACATCACGAAATCAAGGGCGATCTCGATCGCCAGCGAGGCGGCGTCGACGTTCCTCCTCTGTCTCCTCAAGAGGAAGGCACCGCCGTAGAAGACTTTCGACGCCGAGATCAAGCCTCAATAGAGAACACAGATCTGCTACATGCAGATCCCAAACACGCCGCTCTCGCCGCTCCCGCCACAGATCAACTTCCTCGTCGGCTACTTCTAACACTCGAGGCTTGCATAAGCGCCGACGTCACTATGAGGGATCCACAGCCTCCTTTGCTTCTTTCTCTGAGGCTTCCCTATCTAGGGGATATCAGTATGGACAGCCACCTATGTTCTACTGGCACCCAAGCTACATGGATGTCCCTCCTCCACTTTTCCACAGTCATCACCGCAGGTCAAGATCAATCTCCTCTAGATCTACGTCTGGCACCCGAGGATCGCCCCCCAGACGTCGCAGAAGGCTACATAATGATAATGTTCCCTCTACACATAGAGGTGAGAATACAAATCTTGCGGCCACTTCAAGGATGCCTCCTGTATCAGACACAATCCAACAGCCTGCTGACCCCCCTCACCGCACTTCTGTAGCAGCTACATCTCAGACGTGTGATCCTACAATCACCTCTCCAAATCAATCGTCAGACCCCTCATACTTACCATCCGAGTCTGACCTGGAAACTGATTCAAGGGAGTCACATCTTACTCCCTCGGAGGTCTCCCTGGAACATCCTTCTACTCCAGATGCTGACACATCTGAAGAGCAGGTTCCTTCTCCTACTGAGGACTACAAGTCCTATTCTCAATTGATAGCCAAGATGGCTAAAGCTCTTAATTTGGCAGTCATCCAACCCCCCGTAGACGAGGGTGACCAAGTTTTTGATGATCTCTCTGAAGAACGGGCCCCATTTTGCAGACTTGCTTTTGTCATGCCGATGCTCCGCTTGATAAAGCAATCATGGGAAAAACCATCCTCTGCCTACCAAGTTCCACGCAGAATAGATAATCTATACAAGATCCATGGCGAAAATGCTTCCTTTCTTCAAAAACACCCACTTCCAAACTCTTTTATCGTAAATTCCACCCAGAATAGATCTCGTTCTCGATCTACCACTACTCCTTCTAACAGAGAAGGCAAGAAATTAGACATGCTGGGTCGTAGGCTTTATTCACTCTCTTCGTTTATCATCAGAGTAGCTAATTATTCGGCAGCTATGGGAGCCTATCTCCGCAACGTTGGAAACAAGATTCAACCTCTGTTAGATCTCCTCCCGGAAGATCAACGATCTACAGGCTTATCCTCATACCAGGATATAATGGCTTTAGCTAAACACCAAAGATTTGCAGCCCGACATTCCATTGACGCTGCGGCTAGACAGTTGGCCACAATCATTGTACTTCGTAGACATGCCTGGCTAAGATCCACCTCCGTTCCAGAAGACTCTAGGAACCGTATTGAAGACCTCCCGTTCGACGGTAAAGGCCTGTTTGATCCGCAGACGGATGACATTTTGGATAAACTCAACAAGCTCAGCAGGACTTCTCGTTCCTATTCCTATCAAAACAATTACAGATCCTATAGTAGGCCCTGGAGACGTACCTCGTTCTCTAGATACTTACCTGATAGACAAAGGTTTCAATCCAACGTGGGATCTTATGCTCGAAATCCCTCTCGTCGTCAACGAGCTCGTACATCTCAACGTAGACCTGATAGAGGAAATAAACAGAGTTTTTGACGCAACCCAAATTTTAATCCCCCGCCCCCAACCTCAAATTTGGTCAACGCGCCTAGCCCCCCATCTCGCTATGTGGACAGTCATTACCACCGACCGTTGGGTATTAAACACCATAGCCTTCGGCTACTTCATAGAATTCCACCACTTACCTCCGCTGGGCCGAGTCTGCTCTACAGCACCTTCCCTGACTCGTCGAGAAGAAGTTCAATCCCTTCTGCAAAAAGACGCCATAGAGTCAGTAGACAACAGAGACCTACGCAACGGTTTTTATTCCCGTTATTTCACGATCCCAAAGCGAGATGGGGGCCTTCGCCCTATCCTAGACCTCAGAGAACTAAACGTCTTCTTGATCAAGAAGCGCTTTTGTATGGCATCCCTGGACTCCATCATCCCCCTTCTAAAAGTAGGCGATTGGTTTGTGGTCATAGACCTCAAGGATGCATACTTTCACGTCACCATTGCCCCTACACATCGTCCTTACCTCCGTTTTCTATTCAACAATGTTATTTACCAGTACAAGGCCCTTCCTTTTGGCCTAGCCTCAGCACCCAGGGTTTTTACCAAGGTTATGGCCCCGGTTGTTGCATTTCTCAGACTTCAAGGCATAACAGTTTTTCCTTACCTGGACGATTGGCTCCTGGTTTCCCCTTCACACCGCCGATCGTTGCGAGACACTGCTTACACACTCTCCCTTTTAGACGACCTTGGACTACGGGTAAACTTCAAGAAGTCCTCTCTTACTCCGTCCCAATGCAAACAATATATAGGAGCTCTCTTAGACTCCACGGCAGGCAAAGCACTCCTTTCGGAAAACAGAAAAGAAAACATCATTGCAGCAGTTCGTCACGCTATACGCTATCCCGACGTTTCCGCAAGGTTTGTTCAAAAGCTCCTAGGTCTCATGGCTTCCACTACATCAACAGTTCATTTTGCCCGCCTTCGCATGAGACCCCTACAATTTTGGTTCCTGTCAGTCTTCGATCCTACATCAGACGACTCCAGGAAGCCTCTACGCATCCCCAGGCACCTTTTTCACCACCTGGAATGGTGGACATCCCCAGCAAATCTTTCATCAGGAATTTCATTCGTTCCCCCTCGCCTACAATACCAAGTTATGACAGACGCCAGTCCTGTCGGATGGGGGGCCCATTGCGACAATTTACAAGTCCATGGCCACTGGTCCAACACACAAGCGGCTCTCCATATCAATCAACTAGAGCTCATGGCAGTCATATACGCATTGAGAGCCTTCCTGCCAATCATTCGAGGGACAGGAGTCCAACTAGTGACAGACAACACCACTGTAATGTTTTATATAAACAAACAAGGCGGAACACACTCGAAACCAATGTTGGACTTAACTCTGCACCTCTGGAACTGGTGCATTCTCCACAACATTACTCTAGTTGCCATTCACGTCTCCACTCGAGAAAACCAGCTAGCGGACTCGCTCAGCCGCCAGACGTCCAGTTCCCACGAGTGGTCTCTTCATCCAGAAGTCTTTCACCAGCTCACAGACTGCTGGGGAAACCCCCAAATAGACATGTTCGCGTCCAGAGCGAACGCCAAATGTCCCCAGTTTTGTTCCAGAGCGGGTCTGGATCCACAATCTCTCGGGGACGCCTTCATGATTCCCTGGACAGAACATTTCCTCTACCTATTCCCTCCGATTCCTCTCCTGCTCAAAACCATAGTCAAGCTCAAACAGGAGAAGGTGAACGCTATCCTGATAGCTCCCTGGTGGCCGCGTCAGATATGGTTCCCAACCTTAAGAACCATCACAACGGAATACTATCGACTACCTCTTCAACAGGACCTACTCTCACAGAACGACTTCAAGATCCTACATCCACACCCAGACACATTGCATCTGACGGCGTGGAGGATTTTCCCTCAATAGACAACATAATTCAAGCATCAAAGAAACCATCAACTCGAACCCAATATGACTATAAGTTCAGAGTTTTTGTTTCTTTCGCGGCTGCACAGAACTCAAACCCTATTCCTGCTTCGGTGGACCTACTTTTGTCTTTCCTTCGACACCTCGCGTCTATTGGACGTTCGATTTCAACCTTGAGGGTTTATGTTGCCGCCATTGTGGCACATCAACCCCCTGATACAGACTCTGCACGCCTCTTCCGACACCCAAGAGTAAAGAACTTCCTCAAGGGCCTCCATAATATCATACCGCATAGTCGTCCACCTACTCCTCAGTGGTCGCTTACCTTGGTCCTACGTCAATTAATGAAGTCTCCATTTGAGCCCCTGGCAAAGGCTTCAGATCAGTTACTGACATTAAAAACCATCTTTCTTGTTGCCATCACTTCAGCCAAGCGTGCGGGAGAACTAGCAGCCCTCCGCGTGGATCCTCCATTTCTACAATTTTTCCCTGACAAGGTCACGCTATTCCCGGACATTTCCTTCTTGCCCAAGATAGTATCTCAATTTCATGTCTCCCAGCCGCTCCACTTACCAGTATTTTTTCCAAATCCTTCCACCGATTTAGAACGCACCTTGCACTCTTTGGACGTTAAGCGTGCTCTAGCATATTACTGGGACCGGACGAAATCCTACAGATCTTCTCCTCAGCTCTTTCTCTGCTATTTTGGACAAAAACGTGGCCAACCAATGTCACCCCAATCTATTTCTAAATCTATAGTCCACCTCATCAAGTTGGCCTACCAATTGTCGAACACCCCTTTGCCTGGCGAACTCCGAGCACATTCAACAAGAGCTGTGTCTACCTCGACAGCCTTTCTTAAGGGTGTGTCCATCCCTGACATTTGCAAGGCGGCTACATGGTCAACGGCCTCAACTTTTACATCTCATTACAGGCTAGACACAAGAGCACGAGCAGAAACATCATTTGGACGCTCAGTGCTATCAGCAGTCTTGCCGTGACTACCCTCCTCCGGTACGTACAGCTTGTTATTCACCCATTGTGTGCAATCACAGAAGACCACGAAGAAGAAACAGAAGTTGCTTACCTGTAACTCTGGTTCTTCGAGTGGTCATTCTGTGATTCCACACAAACCCGCCCTCCTTCCCCACTCAGTCACGTCACACTGTCTTTAGCCGATGATTCAGGCGCTGGCAGCGGCGTAAAAGAGTGTGGAACTGAGGTGAGGAGAGGCGGGGCCTGCCTTTATAGGGAGGGAGGTTCTTTCATTAACTAAGCTTTTGGAAGACTCCGAGGTCTGCTCTGAGAGCACACATGAAACCCATTGTGTGGAATCACAGAATGACCACTCGAAGAACCAGAGTTACAGGTAAGCAACTTCTGTTTTTGTTTTAACCATTTCATCTTAGTTAAAGCCCCAAATGCATTAGTCATGATCATATTGATCTTTAAGGACTCTATGAGTTTATCTGTTTCAGATATGAGCTGCACTAAAATTCTATTGGGGCAATATTCTCATTATTCACTGGGGTTTGTTTTAAAACGTCATCTTCAAAGAAAGACCTGACCCAATGCTCTCTTAAGTCAGACATTTTCATTTATGATCTGAAGTGTCAGACATGATGCTACAGAAGGAAGGCTGTCACCTTCATAACTGCCATTCAGGTCTTCTAAACTTCGCTAATGTAGTTGTGCAGTCATAGAAGTAATTATTGCAGGCTGCTTTCTATCCAGCAACAGCTTGCCAGTGCAACAAAGGTCTGGAAGGTCCCTTTCAGTTGTTCTACCAGCCAAGTTTCCCTCCCTGTTGCAATGGAGATTGAAGCAGCCTCAACAGACTGACATCATCATTTTTACATTCATTGCTGCACCACCCAGGACTCGCTGTGTGTTCCAGACTTACTCATTATATTTCTATCCTTCCTTTTCTGTACTGAGTTAAAGATAGCTATATGGCTCTCCTTTCCCCCATTGTATCTTTACAACAACTCTCTGAGGTAGATCAGATTGAAAGAAAATGACTGATCACTCAAGGTCACCCACTGAGTGGCATGGCTTAACTTTGGATCTCCCACTGTCTCATCTCCCATTGCATCAAAAACGCAAAAAATAAAATAAAATAAAATAAAATAAAATAAAGCAAAATGTGTTGTCTGTATATCACCCCACAGTGTTTAAAGCACTCTCTTGGGTGGCTTATAATTTTAATGATGTAGGCTACACATTGTGCCCCAGAGAGCTGGGTACTCACTTTGCCAACCTCAGAAGGATCGAAGGCTGAGTCATCCTTGAGCTGGCTGCCTATGACTGAAGCCCAGGCCACCAGCGGAGTTTTGGCTGCAGTACAGCTGCTAAGAGAGCATTGGGTATCTCAAGTCTAGATTTGGCTTGTGATGTGCCTTCACTTGAAGACAGATGCTTTCCATGAGGTGTCACAGTTCTTAAAATCAAGCTATATAGCTTTCAGAACTGCTTGCTTCTCGTATCATATGCATAGTAACAGTTTTGGATAACTGTACAGCACATTATTTACTTTCTCTAACTACATAAGGATAACATAATTATCGGAACATCCAATTTTAGATTCCCACAAACTATATGAGATTATTAAGTTAAACATCTGACCAAAAGGTACTCAGCAAACTGCATAGATGAGAACAGCTTTCAGCTGAAGGCAGAAGCAATTCAGGATTATAGACAACCTGCTATGGTTGGAGATTAAAGCATTTTAGCATTGGAGAGACATGACTGAGACAGTCTTTCCTATTCAAGATACTGAACTTCAAAGATATCTCATGTTTAGGTTCCAAAGACCAACTACAAAGCAGATAAGCTAATTTGCAGAATGGGGGATGGGTGGGTGGGCACAAATAGCGCCTGCTTCTCAGCCTTTAGGAATTTTCTTATAATGAAAAGTTGTTACAGAACACTTATGGTCCTTAGCACCTTTTTCTGCATCCTTGGTCCGTTCAGCATCCTGATCTTTTCACCATCAAAGTTATGGTATTACTAAATTTGCTCCCAGCAGACAATATAGTTGTGGTTTCTGGAAATGCTGGTCACTATGATTCTGTTTTCTTACTTTTTCTTTGCGTTATTTTCATTTCAGTTCCTCCCAGATTTGTGGTTCAGCCAAGTGATCAAGATGGCATTTATGGAAAAGCTGTGATCCTCAACTGCTCTGCAGAAGGCTACCCTGTCCCTACTATTGTCTGGAAGTACTCTAAAGGTAATTTCACCTATTTACTTAATAATAACTTTATGTAACCCAGGGCAATATAATTTAAAAGCCATTTGCGGCATTGGTTTAACTAAGAGCCTTTGTACACGACCCCTAAACTCTGCAGCAAATGGCTGCAAGCTCCGGAGCTTACAATTGTTTCCCCACCAGCTCCGGAGTTTGCAGGAAATTAAGTGCGACCACGCCCACCTAAGTGCGTCCCAGTGCACTTTTCTTATACCTGCTCGAGGAGGGTGAAAATCGGCAGGTCCGGATTTAATATGGTGAGTGCCCGGCTCTCCTCACTTCTGTTTGTTTTGTTTTTTTGTTTTTGTTTTTGTTTTGTCTCCCGCCCCTTTAAGAGAAGGGGCGGGAGGGAAAAAAAGCAAACAGGAGAGAAGGAATCAGCACGGCGGAGCTCCGGAGGTGAGCTGCATTTTTTCCTCTCTTTCTTCCTCCCTCCCCTCACGCAGACAGGATCAAGGAAGTGCGGAGTGGTGGGGAGGAAGGAAGAGCAATGAACCCCTAAGATCTCTGGTCCGAATTTAAGTGGTCAGCGGATCTTAGGGGTCGTGTGAAAAGGCTCTAACTTGTTTCCTTCTTCCCTCTGACATGAGTGGACTACCAGAGGACATGAGTGGTAGTCATCATGAGTGGATTGTCTCTACTCTCAGTGCAATTGAGACTTGTCATTAGAGTGTTTCCTCTAATTGTGTTGGCTAATATCCATTATGGATATTGGTGCACAGGCATAGCAGCCAGCAGTGGGTGGAGCCAAGGGCAGAATCAAGATCTGAACAGGGTATTTACCAATGTGTCCTTGCAGTCATGCAGGCAGTGAAGAGGCAAGCAGGGATTCATACACAGACAAAAAGAGGCAGACAGAAAGGTGTTTGTTCTACCAATCCTTTACCCCACAGTTCAGCTAAAGAACACACAAATCCACCTTGTACCAAAGGTACAATTCTTCCTAATGTCTGCTGCTTTCCTCCTGATCTTTTATTTAGGCAGTCAGTCAGTCAGTTGTGGCTTAACTAGGGTAGTGTTATGTTTTTCCTTGGAGACCAGCCTCTTCTGTTGAATAGCTCCACAGAAAGGTGTTGGCTTCAAAGAAGTGCTGTGATCTTTTCCTGAACAACAGGCTGTCCTGCTGCATCACAAATCACTTTTCAATGGCCCTCGATCCCATAATCACGTTATCATTTGGAGGATGCAGGGCGCTGAATCTTTGGTGGGGTTTTCTTGTGGGGAGAGAATTATCCACCACAAAGCAGACAAAGTATATTGTCCATCCCTAAGGCTGTTTTTACAAACTCTGCAACATTAGAAAAACACACACACACCCAAAAATCCTCAGCAAAAGGAAGATGAATTGCCACTCCTTTAGGACCAGCAGTCCACTTTTTTATACGTTGTGCCCATTCATTTTAAGTACAGTGGGCCCTCGTATAACAAACAGTTTGTATAACATGAGATCTGTACAACATAAAAAATTCCACAGATAGGGAAATTTATTTAACAGAATTGCCTATGGGGCAAATCCTTGCAACATAAATATGGTTGTGATTAGGCATTACTCTGTTTTCAATGCATTCCCATGAAAAATTTGTATAAAGGAAAATTTGCTTAACAGAATTTCATTTGGAATGAATTAATTCCTTTATACAAGGTACCACTGTATTTAACAATGAATTTTTTTTTTCACCAAATAGATATTGACTTTGGTCACAACTTGATTATTTCCTATCTATCTCCTCCCTGCTTGGAACATTTTTTGCAAATCCCAAGATGCTCCGGGGAAGAAAATTGCTCCCCCCATGCTTTCTCAAGCTGCCAACTTGTGTTCTTAGATGGTTCCTATACAGACTGTATTAAGGTTGATGTTCTTGAGCATAATTGACTAATGCTTATTTTTTTAAAAGTAAAATAATTCTCTGGTCAACTTGGACTCTCAGATCCTTGCAGCACACTGGAAAGGTCAAGTATTAGTAGCATACCCTGTAATTGAGTTTACACTTACACTAATACATTTACATTTTCTGTTTGTCTATCAGATGTTAATTCTGCCCCCACTTGACTCTAGTTTACCCTATGACACTGACAGATTTCCTATGATTAAAAGGGACTGCTTAGTAAATAGTGCCTGAAATTCTCTTATTTAGTACGGTAAGCTGCACTATGGAAGGCCATATGAATTAGTGGAATTTACAGAGGTGTCGACTCACCACTGATTCAGTGGGCTCAATACATTGCAACTTGCTATGTCAAAAATAGGATTTCAACCAGTGTCTTCTACTTATTTATTTTTATGACTATGGATGGGCACAAAAAGAAATACAAAATGCTGTTTCATCGTGTCGTTACGGAATGAAATGAAATGAATAGAAATGACACAAGGAAGCAGTATTTTCATTACAGATGAAACGAAATTGTGTTTTTGTTGTTGAAATGAACCATTTTGTTCCATCTGTAAGCCGCTTGGGGGAGGGGGAAAGGTTTTTTTAAAAAAAGCTCTGGGCTTTTTTATCAGCTGGAAGGCAGGGCTTGGGGTGGGGAAGTTTTTTTAAACTTTTCCCCACTCCAGCGCCAATCAGCTGGCCCAGGGCTTTTTTTTTTTTAAAAAAAAATCCCTCTGCCACTTTCCAGTCCCCCCACATGAACCATTTCATTAGTGGTTTGTTTTGCACAATTTGTTTTTGAAAAAAGCTTCATATGAAACGAAAGAAAAATGTGGGGAGACTAAGGGAAACAAAACAAAGCATAATGTTTTCATTTCGTGCTCATCCCTATTTATGACATGATTGACATATAAAATGTTTTTTTTACAGCACATTTAAAAATTATTCCCAAGACTTTAAAAGATTATTCTGAGATGTTCCAATCTGATTTTCTAAACTGAGCTACTTACCTGGTTGATCTCAATGCACTGTCACCTTTGATTTAACCTTGGATTAAAATCCTCCAGAAACATTGGTTTCAAAATATTATTCTGACTATTTAGTAGCCTGTAGTATGGGTATATTACGGGCTGCTAAATAGTATATACTAAATATATACTGTATACAATATACCGGTACTGTATATACATATTTCCTTACTCTGTCTGTTAACTTATCTGTCTCTTCTTCCTCCTGTCCTTCAAATCACTAGCTGCAGAAGTTACAAGAATGGCTTTTCCGTAATTTTCCTGTAAACTGTCCATAATGCTGTAGGCACTATGAAGTAGTATATAAGCAGCATGCTTTGCTTTTCTCCTTGTACATATGTGTTTCTCCATCTTGATCTCCCAGATGTTGTAGACTCAAACTCTACAAATTCCAGACCTTGTGGGCTGAAACGTCTGGGAGGTGAAATCCAAAACAACCTGTGGATTAAATGTTGACACCCACTGTGATGTATGATGTACAGCAGACTGCCTGATCCATCTTGAACTCTCCCAATAGGTGCTGGAGTTCCCCAGTTCCAGCCAATTGCCTTGAATGGGCGCATCCAGCTTCTCACAAATGGCTCCTTGTTGATCAAGCATGTACTGGAAGAAGATAGTGGATACTACCTCTGCAAGGTCAGCAATGATGTGGGGGCTGACGTCAGCAAGTCCATGTACCTCACTGTTAAAAGTAAGACTTTTTCCTGATCCAAGTAATAACTATTAAGTTACAAAGGCGTATCTGTCATCTCCTGTATTACAACAACATTATTTTCATCCAGCCTGAGACACAGTTTCACATTCTTGTTGCAGCACTAGAATGGCTGGGTATACCTTACTTTAGGAAGATTAAATGGACTAAACAGAGGAGAGTGTTCTTCATCTACACTGTTTTATTGCCCGTGAGTTTCTTGGACCAGTTCACACATTTAGTGACACTTAAGGTGCAGTGTGACACTTTTGTATGGCTAATATGCATTAAACACAGACTGAATGTGGATTGAAAACTGCAGCATAATAGCTGGGGATGCTACCAAAGGAAATATTTAGATCTTTAATTGACTTCCCTGCTTCTCTGTGGTAACAGTACTGTATCCCTGACCATGTTATGCTTGGGAAAACTTGTATAATTTATTGTGGTCATTGAAGAAAGTGACAGCACATTTTAATCTATAATCTCTGTTTGAAACAGTATTTTAACTAGGCCTTCAGTAGTAAATGGGTAGGTTTTTGGAGGTAGTGATTTGAATTGAAATAAATTGCCTGGTTTTCCTATGATCACTCCTAGTTTCAAGGCGTACTACAATGCATTGGAGATGCTTTCCTGACATGTATGAGTGGACTTAATTTTTTTCTCTATGCTGCGGTGGTAGAAGAATTAGCACTGGGGCATAGGACAGCAGCTTGCTATACTGGGCTTTTTCTGAAGTACCATACAGAAATCCAGGACAATGATGTCTATTCAGTACTGTTGGCTCAATAACACTCAGATTCTTAAGTACAGGAGAAGTTCCAATTAGGAAAGATTTTGATTTTTGTGTTGTTTTCTTCCTCCAGCTGCAGTATAAGATGGGAATAAGTGGCCAAGCCCAAGAATATTACTTTTAGAGCAGGAATATAGTGTGAATACCTCACTTTTCTCTCCAAATATCACTAACTGGTTCCTTGAAGTTTCTTATTGGAAACACCCTTCTAGTTTTTTTACTGGTGTGCTAGTAAAGGAATCCTGAAAAATACTTTGTGAAATAGGTGTGCTGGGAATGTTTCAATGGATGTCCAGTCATTTGACAGGATCGCCATTCATTCACTCTGTCTACCAGATTATGAATGATAATAGTATTGCTGCACTGTTACTGCACAATGAGTGAATTGAATTTATGAAGACAGCATTTATCTCTGCTGATTCTCTTAACTGAGACAGCAGTAGTTTTTTATGCATTTTTCCACATTTGGGGGGCTTTTCCCTAAGATCAGTGATATTTGTGCAAAAGCCTCATATTTTGCAAGGTTTTTTATTTTTTTGAGGGGGGGGGGGACTGCGTGTTTCATAGCCAAACCTGTATTTTGCATATTTTTCAAAGGTTATAATGTAAAATAATAGTTTTGTTTCACACACTACAAAATTTTTGTTCAAAAGTGCCATCACTCCTGTTGTTGTTGTTGTTGTTGTTGTTGTTGTTGTTGTTGTTGTTGTTGTTGTTGTTAGACTACACAATTAGGTGTTTCAGTGTGATTTTGCAGAGGGCAAGAAAATATGCAAGTATTCCTTGTGCCCTTAATGTTAGGGTAAAATTTCTGTCATCTGCCACCAGAATGGTCACTGGGCCTCTTGCTTGGTGATAAGTCTAACACATTTGGAAGGCAATCAGGTCAGGGAAGTCTATGGTGTTACAATGGCAGGCCTCTTTTTCATTGCATTTGATTAATTTGTGATCAAAGCAAAAGGCAAGAATGTTAGAAATTGCCAGCAGTTTTCTTGTGAAAGCAGAATGAACTCCTGTTTTCTCAGGCAATTCTAAAGAGACTAACTGTTGCAGACTGATAGCAGTGCAGTGCCACCTGATTTTCAGGTAATTTTAAACAAATCTCCCCCACCACAAAAAAACAACAACCAACAAATCCTGAGTTCTCAGTTGACAGCTGTGCACAGTATTTGTCTGATCATGTAATGCAGTTTCATGTGTGATAAAAGAGCATCCCTTATCAAGAAAGAGCAGGAACCTCTCCAGAGAATCAGCTACTGTTTGAACCTAATGAAACCTCCTCTGGCTGTGAGATAACAAACATATAGTTGTATGCTCCCATTTCTTTCCATTCCTCTCCTCCCCACGCAATACTCAAAATTGTCAATTTTTCATTTGTTAAGTGGTTATAGCAGGAAATATTTGTGTGGCAGCATCTACTTAGCCATACCTACATTCTTTGCAGATAGCTGTTCAATGTACAGTATAAAATCATATGTTTGATGTGTAATAAGCCATGATAATAAGTGCCAAGCAGCTGTGCAGTCTTATTTAAAGCTTGTATCCACATTTGTGCCGTTCTTCTTGCTATTCACTGCCTTGTCGGTTTACTGCAGTGTTTTCCGCCACCATTTTCCTTGCTTCCTTTGTTGTCACCCCCCCCCAAAAAAAAACCCCACCTCATAATATTGGTTTTTCTGCTCAGGGAATATCCTCAGGGATATCCGTACGAGTAGATGGAAGCCTCAAGCTCCCTCACAGTGTGACTCAATCTGCTAGCCATTAATTGATCCCACATAATGTGATTGCCCGGCTCTGCAAGGTCACTCTCTCACTGTCTCTCCTTGTATCCTGAATGAGATGAGGGAGGAAATGTGCTATAGGCAGTACTTTCTGGGTGACAAGGTTAGAAAGAAATATAGTTCTCAAACCAGTAATATAACTGACAGCCATTTTCTGACTTATTCGGAAGCTGTTCCCCCTGCTCCCCCATCCCTGCTTTATTTAATAATTAGGAGGTTTTAGGTCAGACTTTAATACGACAGAGGAACTGAGAAATTAATGTGGATTAAGAAGTATAATTTAGGTCACAAGAGCCTAGAAAGTAATTTACTTCTCTGAAAAAGATAAGTCTAAAGATCAACACCACTCATCTCACAAACCACCAGAAAATTATGTTGACAGAATTTATTTAGTTTGGGGATGGGGTGGAACAAATACTTATGGAAAAGACAGTGTCATTTTATTTGGCTGAAGAGTTGCTTCTCCTCTCAATATGGAATAGTTTCTAAAAAAATTTTTTTACCTAGTCATAAAAATCTATTTATTGCAATTTCCAAAAACATTGTTTCATTGTAGAAATATATAGCTAGAAAGAAACTGTTTTTAAAATATATTGGCTAGCTTAAATAAAATCTACTCCTCTATTCACCTGGAGACTATAAGTCAAACAAAATAAAGTCTAGTTGTTTTGTCAGATCATATGAAAATGGTAAACCAATCATGATGGAAGCTGCTTTCTCTACCTCTTTTGGATTACATTCAGGCTACTTCTTACAAGAAATGTTTCTCTGCTGTGTTTCATTATTTTATTTTATGTTATTTTATTTTAACAGAAACAAAGAATCACAGTGAGCTATTAGCATAATCTCTGTGTGTAGTACATCCCACCTCAACATGTCACATCTGTCTGTGTATATTAAAATAATTTTTTTAAAATGTAAGGTTTGGAGGGAAGCAAGTCCCCCTACTTGATTCATCTATCCCTGTTTATGAGAAAAGAGTATTAAGAAATCAGTCCTGGGGACTGAGAACTGATTTGGTATGAAGTTAGCTGAGCTTTTTATGAATGCATAAAGTGTAGGCAGGGAGTCAACTAAAGCATGGGAACCCATGGGCCCATTGGTGTCATTTGGAAGATGAGGGAAATCTTCTGCTACTGATCTGGACAGATTCTATCATCTTGAATGGAAGGATCTGCTGGAGGAAGAGATGACATCCTAGAGATACTGAAATTCTTCTTTCTAAATGTCCGGCGTGGTTGCACATCATAATACTCCTGGGGTTTTTTGCATCAGATTTAGCATACAAAATTTAAAAACACCAGCCTACACAATGTACAGCTAAGTGTAATTTTTTTTTCTTTTTTGGGCTGGGAAATCTGTTGTTGTTTTTTTTTTGTTTTGTTTCGCTGTCATAAAGTGTTTGATTTAAAATAAAAGACACCTGCTAACTCAATTATGAACACAATAGCAGCTCCGCAAAGGGACTTTTCAGAGTGGGGATTCTGTGCCCACTCACCTGGATTTTTGGCATGAAAGTGCACCTGCCATGGGACACCCTGCAGGGGCTGGGCAACCTATAAAAGGGTACCTGCCCTGGGCCCGATCTCCTACCCTGTTTCCCTGAAAATAAGACATCCCCCGAAAATAAGACCTGCTTACGGTTTTGCCTCTTGCTGAAAAATAAGGCATCTCCCTGAAAATAAGGCCTCCCCAATAATAAGATAACAATAAATGTGTACCGTATTCTTCTTCATGGAAAAATAAGACATCCCCTGAAAATAAGACCTAGCACATCTTTGGGAGCAAAAATTAATATAAGACACTGTTTTATTTTCGGGGAAACACGGTATTTACCTTGGCTTCTTCCCTCCCACCCACCCTTTATCAGAGAGAATGGGAGTAGCTGATTGTGTAAGTGCCAGATGGAAAATTTTGGCCCTGATTGGTGGTGAGTTTTTTGCCCATCCAATTATCTCTCTGGGTGAAGGGTTTGTAGCAACTCTCATGGTCACAATTGGTGGGTAGTGCAAGAGGTAACAGAATTTAAGACCCTTGGTAGCACAATCAAACATAGTTAGCAGCCCTCATAAAATTAGAAAGAAGGAGTAGAAATTGGGAATAATATTTGAAGATTGGAAAACACATTTAAACAATGTTAAACCTGAGGGCTGTCTTTGAGTCTATAGAGCTATAGAGTTTGGGAGGGTGCTGAACAAGTGGGCAGCACCCTTTGAAAAACAGGAAACTGTTGATTCTGATTCTAGCCACTTACCTCTTTGCACTACATTCAGGCCCCCTTGTTAGAGGTAAGGGTTAGCGATTAAAAGATTAAATAACTTGCTATCAAATAAATTTTGGATCAATTTTAACCTATACGAACTTGTCTCACCTCTTTATTCTGGGCTGAGTGGTCAATTTATTTCTGAATCTTTGTTGTTTGTGCGAATGCCTCTGTCAGAGTAAATTGTGTCTGTGGTATTTGTCAAGTATTGTCTGTCCAAATTCTTAATTGTTTTTCTCTCTGTTTCTATCACATTGCTGTATGATTCAAGTGCTAGAAACTGCCGACAGCCACCTCACTAGTGATTTACCTTACTCCTTTGGAATGTAGGCCTATGCCTCTTTGAAGTACATGTTTTAAAATCAGGAAATCATGAGAAATAGCTGAAAATATTGCAGAGCAAAGGAACCCGGAAAGCTGCAGAACTTTTTGCAAGAGTCACAGGGAAGTCCCCCTCCTACCCCACCTCCTTCAACATGATGCTGCCAACTCTCTCACCCACCCTCTCCAGAAAAAAGGCTGCTGAGGAAATGTGGTAGAGAGAGTGTGGCTTGTGGTGACCCCACAATCAAAAGGCAGTCTTTTGTAAATACATTGATTTTAAATCCTGTGTATTTCCCATGACTGATATACGATACAACTTGAAACCAGACTGAAAGTTGATCCAAGAAGTTGCACACACCAACACCAAAATCATGTGACTTCAAATCAGTTACTGATACATTTCAACAGGGTAACTGCACCTTGATTCAGTCTTGCAGCATCTTATTCTTCATGTTGACTTATCAGAATTTCAGTGTTATTATTATTTTGCCTTATACAAATATGATCCACTGCCTCAGAGCACATGCAGGATCCTTGCCCAGCCACACTGAGCAGCTGCAACCTGTCCCAGACTCCATTCAGTGTAAATACTATTAACAACATGTGAGTAATACAGGGTTCTGGGAAAAACGATATAACTCCACTGTAAGCTTCAAACCACTGTGCACTCTTTGATTTTCAAAACTCCTGACACCTTCCTTATTAGATTACCACATACTTTTTTCAAACACAGGCTGCTCCCTATACACAAATCGGTACCAGTTTTATCACTTTGCTTCCCTTCCAAGATTCCTTTCTGATAATGCCCTTGATAAGGAAGCCTTTAAAAAAAACAACAGAGGACAAGCCACTGTAAGTAGGATTACTGAAAAATAGTTCCTCTTTTTGAAGGCATCTTATCTTTGAAGAAATTTCCAGGAGGGTAGCCATGCTCTTTTGTTGGAGCAAAAGAATAGGAAATGAAATAAGAAAAGAAAAAGAAAAAAGAAATAAAAAGAGGCCCAGAATTTTGTAGGGATTATACCACACAAATGTACAATTATTACTGCCTTTGTCGCTGGCTGTTCCTTCAGATTTAAAAGTGGTTATGAAAGATGGAAGACGAATAATATGAATAAGACTCCTGTTTGTGGCTACTAGATCACAGAACAACCACTCCAAAGTTCTGTCTTCCATTTCCTGCATGAAGTATACATAGAGAATTCTTCTACTACAGTTGGTATTTTAATATTTGCCCTCAATAATGTATGTTTTATTGGCTCCATTTCCTCTTTATAGTGTTAGAATTGCTCTTTAGATTATGGTCAGTATTTCTGTTGTGGCATATCAACATGAATTCAGGAAGAGATCAATAAATACTAACATGAAATAAAAATAAGCCTTGTTTATGGAACTCAGAGTACCAAGGTGATTATATCACATAACCTGAGGTCAGAGGCTCTCAGTGTACAGTTTAGGATACAGAATGAGCAAATGTTTGGCAAAGCTCCCGAAAATTGTTAGATGAAGGGAGAATGTATCTTGTGATACAATACAATAATTATATTTTTGGCTTAGGAAAAAGTCACATGTACAATGGTCCTAGTTTAATTGGGATTTTCAAGACTCTTTGTAGGGAACATAGTGTATTGAACGGCAAGAAGATAATCTGTTCCAAATATTTTGATTGTTTTCACTTCTTTGCCTTATGAGTTACTGAGTGCAGAACTTTATCATTTTATTTCTCTGCTCCCTTACCTCCCTTTAGTCTATAGCTGAGGAAAGGGAATATTACATTCTCTATTATCCTTGGTTTATACATCTCAGTGAAGATTCCTCTAGCCCTGTGGGAGTCTTTGCCTTCTAGTGAAAGCAAGAGAATAAGCAATATTTGTTTTATTCATCAAGATGCAATATTGCTTCTGTACAAAACTATTTCCTTTCAAGAAGCAAGCATATCCGTGCCCAGTAAGCAAAGAAGGATAAGCTGATGGTCTAAAAAGAAACAGACACCCCTCCAATGCTTTTGTTCCTTAAAAATACATGCAGCAAAGTAGCTGCCATCATTGTTATGCACATTATGTCTTACTTAAGTACTGTTTTGTGATTTTTGTATCCTCTTGCTTAATTTGCATCAGGATCATTACTACACTGCTCTCTTGTTCTGAGTTCCCCAAAGTGTCTTTATTCTTCATTGGTGAAAGTATATTTTTTAAGTTCCTCCTCCTCACATGGTCAGGATGACACAAACAAAGATTTGCAGCCTGAACCTGAACACTTAATAAACTCCAATTTCTTATCAGCCTTAGCCAGTCTGGCCATTGGTGTTACATAGTGAGAGTTGTAGTTGATCATCTGAAGGGCCACAGATTTCCCCATTCTTTCCGTGGACTTCCTTTTATAAGTCTCCAAAACCTTTATTCCCCCCCCCCCCAATTCTGCTGGCCTACTAGGAAAGAATATCAAGTTGTTTTATTTCTTTATTTTGTCTATAAGAATCATTCTAATCCTCTGTTTAGCAAACAGAAAGACTCCATTTCTATCCAGTGGAAACAGAAGTGCTGCTGTTGTAGAAATCTGAATGGAGGAAATAAAATAATAATCCTTCTTTGAATTGCAGTTGTAGTAATCAAATGCACACTGGTGCATAATGGGAAAATGCCATCTTTTTTCTTTTAATGCACTGTCTAAAATGAGCTCCAGGAAAATTTATGCTAAACCCTGAAAACATGAAAAAGTTTCCCTAGACATATACATTTGGTCTTGTTAGTATAACAGGCTTCTCTCCTCCCCCTTTTGGGGGGCCCCTAATGAGGTCCTCCCACCATGAGAGATGAACAAGCTCTGAGTGCTGTTTGCTGCCTCTTCAGACCATCAGCACAGCTTTGATTTAAGGACTTGCACTTTAATCACCCATCATGTGTCATTACCCCGACAGGCGGCAGCAGCCGCAAGATACAAGCTCCAATAAATTGCATCGAAAGTCACTGAAGCGATCCTTTGTTGATTTTCTTTTACAGCTATTCAATGGCAGATCAGCTGTCATAACAACACAGTGCCCCTGGCAATAGGGTGAAATTAAACGTGAAGTATGTTCAAGGTAGCGGATAGAAAAACCGGAATATCCTTTTTTCCCCCCTGTTGTTTCTAATGCTTTTTTCTTCCTCTTCTGCTTTAACTCTCAGTAATGCTGAGCCTGTGGCAATTGGCTGAAATGAATGCTGTATCTTTGTAGGATAATTGCCAGCTCTGCCACCATACAGATATGAAAAAGTGGTTTTGCATGCAAATGAATAACGGGTTTTAATTTTTTTTTTAAAAAAAGAGGAGACTAGCTTGTTAGTTTATCTGTGTGTTTTTAACAAAAACTCCATTGTATAATGGACTTTTATACAAAAGGCAACAGCTCCCCCTCCCCAACCCCCCCTCCTGCTTTGTCCCCTTTTCCCATCAATATTATGGGCAAAACCACAAATGCCTCTGGCAGGAACATAAATTGCAACTTTTCTCATTTTCCCTGCAGAAAATGCATGCAAAAATAACTGCAAAACACCCTTCAGTGTTGTTGCTGTGTGTGTGCGTGTGTGTGTGTGTGTGTGTGTGTGTGTGAAGTTAGTTTCATACTATTACCATGTGAAGCCTGGCTATTTTCTCCACTCCCCGAATTTTTCATTTTATATTTGTTTGTGAAAACCTCTCTCTGAACTCAGGAACTGTTGTGATGATGATTCATATTACTTCTTTTGTATAAAATGTGCTTAAGTGTGTATTATTGGAATACCGTACTTCTCCCTCCCCCATAGAATAAAATAGGGATAGGGATGTAAAGAATGTTTGCTATTTTCTTGCCTTCTGTCATGATAGGCAGTCTTGTCTTGAGATAAGAAGATAGAATTCTTCCTCACACCTCTCCTAAAGATCTAATTTCCACAGTGATGTTGAGGAATCAAGGATGATTCCTCTTCACATGTACCATAATTTGCACAAGAACATATCTGAGTGACAGGAGTATCTTTTCACTTTGCAAGAGTAAATACATACAGAGAACTACATGACAGGTTGATTGGTCATTGAGATTCAACAACCCATCCTGTGCTACTACTTGTACTTCTCCATGCAGGAAGACTACAACGGACAGAGTTTTGAATGTTGAAAATGTACAACATATCTCTGTGGCTAGCAAAAAAAAAAGGCCTTCCTGGTTCACTGTGAGGACAAAAGTTCTTGCATTGTTTCATTTGCTATGCAAGATTTTTTAAAAATTAAGAATGCTCTTTCAGACAGATGGCAATAACCATTTCTGTTGTCCTATGTGCTCTATCACACATTCCCCAAAGATGATAATATCTGCCGTCATGTGTTCTACACTTCCAACATTTATTTGATAGATTTGGAAACATTCTAGCTAAGTTATATGGTGGGAGACCATGTCTATAAAACATTTAAGTAGATTTTCTCTTTAGGAAGCAGCTATTGTCAGTTTATAGTTATTAGACCATAATCTGTGCCATTTTTCTAATTTTATCGTATATCCGAAGCTCTTGTCCCATTGGATCATTGTGTGTTTGCCTTTCCACTTATTTTCTTTTTAATAGTCTTGTTGATTATCCACTATTGCGTTGGAAGTTCCCAAATAAGCAAATGTGTTCATATTATCTGATGGTTTCATCTTTATACAAGTTCTTAATTTTGTTTTATTTTCATTTGTTGTGTAGATAGCTACAAGTAGAGTTTTCCTTGAGTTGAACTGTGCTTCCACCATCAGAGTTCTTCCTTCCCGATCTGCTTTGATAAAATTGGCCTCTATTTGTTGGTTCACATATAAGTAGAAAAGATTACCCAATCTAGGGCATTCCAGGAGTTTGGAGTTCTTTTCTTTAATATGAGTTTCTTGTAGGCAAACTATATCTGTTTTTTCTTTCAGGGGGTTTAGCAAATATTTGATTTTCTTCCTTTTTCTTGGAGGCATTCAATCCATTTATAGGCAAAAATCAAAGAAAAACAAAACAAAACAAAACAAAAAAGACACAAACATGTGGCACCTTAAGGACTAACTTTCATATTTTAATGTGACGTTTAGTGCACATCTGCACTTCTTCAGACATATAGCAGCACAATGAGGTGTGAGATACTGTATAATATGAGATATATATTTCATACCAAATATTAATTGGCTGTAGTCTAGATAGCCATTGGCTGTAGAGTTGGGGGGGTAGGATAGGGGAGGAGAGGGAGGAGGAGGGGGAAGAAGAGGAGGGAGAGTTAATTAGTAGATATGGTGAGAAGATTAAATGGTGAGAAGTATGAGGTAGAGCTGTATAGTTTTATGGCCCACGCCAGCCTCTGTTTATTTGGGAAGTAAATTCCTCAAGTGACAGAAACCAGATCAGATCAGATCAGATCAGATCAGATCAGATAGCTAGTGGAAGAGACAGGGTGGGGGGGGGTGGAGAGAGAGAGAATGGGAGTTTTTAAGTTAAAGTCCATGAAAAAATGGTAATGTAGAGTTTTTACCTTAGAGTCCATGACAAAGTGACAAGATGGTAATATTACATTTGATTATGACTCAAGAACCCCCGACTTATGTTTAATGCCATCTTGTGTGTGTGTCCATCACAGATATAACCCTTATTTCAGCTGTTTCCCTTTGTATTCTTGATCTGTAATTATTCTGTTCCAAAACGGTGACCATTTATATTAACTGGAAAACAATCCTACGTTTGGTTCCATTATTGCTTGGGTTAGTTGCTCTAGTTTTCCTCTTTGCCCCTGACACTACCTCAACATCTGGTATTCTGTTCTCTTCTTGTTGTTCCCCTATGGATTCCTCCTGCAATTGTTTTTCAATCATTGCAATCAGTGCTTTCAAAGTCCTTTCCTATTGTTGTTCTGATGAGGATTCATGTTCCCTGGCTGGTGTTAGGTACCTCCTGTCAAAGTCTTTTGCTTTCTCCACTGAGTCAAGTTTGTACCTCTTGGATTTCCAACTGATCATGACACCATCTGGGACTAGCCATATGAAATTTATCTCTTTAGCATGTAGTTTATTAGTCAGGAACAGGTATTCTGATCTCTGTAATTTTCCATGGTATTTGCTTCAGAATCGTAATTTCTTTGCCTTGGAGTATCAAAGATTTATCATTGGTTACTTTTAGAATCCTGTTCCCCATGGCTTTTCTTACCAACATTGGACCTCTCAAGAGACCATGTTTTTTCACATGTAACTTGAATTAATTCTATAAATTTGGTCTACTTCCTGTTTCATTTCATTTATTTCTATATCGAGGACATCAGCCAACAACTCACATATCAATTCTATTATATCCTGTTCTTTATTCCCTGGGATATTTCAAAACCTGAGAACATGTGCCACTCTATCCATCTCAATGGTTAGTGTAGCATCTGTAAAGTTTTTGTAGCCTCTTTAGCCTTTTCCCTTTCTTTTTTCAGTCTCATCAGTTCCTATTGGTTTTCCATTGCTTTCCCCTCAATTCTTTTAATGTGTTTTCTGTTGCCTTGAATTTTCTGATTGGACTCCATGATCTGAATTCTTAGGCTTTTCACTTGTTGATCTATTTGCTGCACTGCATCTTTCAATTTCTGTTGAAATGTATCAAGTTTATCTTCAGTCCTTTGTTGCCTTATCTTGAAGTCTGTCTTTAGTTCTGTAAACATTGCTAAAATTATTTGCATGTCTTTGTTTGATTGGTTCTTGGGGGTTTCTTTAGCCATTAGTTCTGTTATTGTTTTCTGTTGTACTGGACTAGGGTTTATAAATGCTTGGGCTGACCTTACCTTTTTGACTCCTTTGGAAGTTCCACGACTCATTTTGAGTAAACACCTAATCCAGAGATTGCTAACCTCCAAACAATGGTTAAGCTTATTTCAAGTAATAAAAAAGAAAGCTAAGATTACTAGGGTCCTAAGCCAAATATCATTTTCTTCAATTTCAATAGCAATAACAATAACACATAGATAAAGCTTCTATCTATACATTTCCTGAAAGCTAAATAGTTTAAACTTATTTCAGATTTAGTTTCAAACATAGTTTCAGTTTAGTTGATATAGTACCCTGTTTCTTAAGTGATTATAATCACTCAAATATAGAAATGTCTAGTCTTAATTAGAGAGTTCTTCCCAGTGCAGTAAATTTTCAAAAGAAAGGGGAGGGAGAGAAAAAGAAAAAATGTTCCATCAATCAGCTGTGTTGAAGGTCCTTTTCCTCTCATACGTTTTATATTCCAGGCTCCCGTTGGAGCTTCTTGTACTCCTCCCTCTGAATGAAGAAGCTGAAAAAAAAAGAAGAGGAAGAAGAAGAAGGAAAAAAGGGGGGACCGCTGTCACTCTTCCCACTCCAGCTACTATAACTTATGATGATGTTGTCTAATACACACACACACACACACACACACACACACACACACACACACACACA
>JAHTLZ010000021.1:1366736-1390240 GCA_023846285.1 Phrynocephalus versicolor
ACACACACACACACACACACACACACACACACACACACACACACACACACAAATAGAGCCCCCCCATAAATTTTATAAGCCAAGCTCCCGATTCAGCAAAATGTCCACTCAACATCAGTAATTGAATGTAGCCCATTAATATAGCTTCTGGAATGCTTTATCCAAGATAATTGGCTCATGCTCTCAACTTAAAAGTCAGTTGTGGTATTTTCCAAAATCTTCAGCCATGTTCTTCAATGAAGAGGAGAAAAAAGTGGGGTGAGAGATCACTCTTTTATCTCCAAGGGGGGAAATTGACAGTTGCTGTTTGGGAAGAGGGAGATCTTGTACCCTTGAATAAAGCTTTGACAGGAGGAGCCAATGTGTATTTACAGCCTGGTCTGCATGCCATACTTCAAATGTAGACAAAACAAAGAGCAACAACACATGTAATGAGGAAGACTTGAACGTTGATGGAGAAGGGAAAGGAAAGAACATTTCCAGCCTCTTGTGTGTTATGGTCTTGCCAAAATCTCTCCTTCAGTCTTATCCTCACCCCCCTGCATTTCTTTTTGAAAGTAGTTGTCAAGTCAATGGAGCTCTGAAAGAGCTGCAGAAAGCCCAAGCTAGTTTGTCCTTCAGGCTTTCTGTATCACTCCTCCACCCAACTTCTCGCTTCAGAGCCGCTCTCAAGTTTTAAGAGGGGAGGATTGAGGCTTCTAAGTTTTCTAAGCATAGAGTCCAAATTAATCACAGTAGAAGAAAGTCCAAAAAAAATAATAAGATTCCTAACCAGATGAAATAACAATGGCAAGTAGCCAAAAGTTTTCGCTTCTCATTGGGAAGTTCTTAGGGGCATCAAGGGAAGAGGGGGCACCACAGAAATTTTCCATTGCCAAATTTAACATGGTCCATGAGCCATATGGTGCAGTACTGCAAATGGTGCAGCTGAACCAGGATCCGAAAAACCCCCCCCCCCCCGGCACATTAAATTAAAAAAAATGCATTACAGAGATATACAATAATAACAAGAGCACTCAGAGAGTGTAGAACTCTGCCACAGGTTATAAAATCAAAGTGGTGGTGGGGGGAATTCCCACCACCACCATCACATAAATAAAAGCAGGATAAACTTTGTATGCAGTCAGTTGTCCACTGAGAATGAGACTGTGCAGAGGTACTAGTAGCTCACTCAGTGTCCAGCATGCCAACAGGCAACAACACATGTGCTAACATTGTAAACCCTAATCCTAATCCAAGACTTGCCACAGCGCATGCCTGATCCCTACACCCTCATCAGCAGCCTTAGAAGCACACGTGGTTAGTATACAGTTGTTGGTTTAATAGATTCTTTTGCACCCATATCCACCGTGATAGCCTATTTTTGCCTTTTCATGGTGGGGACAGCCCAGAGCAGGGTGCCTATTCTGTGGCATGCGCTAGATGGGGCAAGTTCCTGATGCTTATTTCTATTAAGTGTAGAAGCAGATGTGTTATATAAGATTAGTTTTGAGGATCTGATCAAAGGCATTGCAATTTTAAAAAATTAGGAGAAAGCTTTTCAAATATAAATACAGTGGTCCCTCTTATCTGGAAGTTGAGTAATGGTAACTGAGCTTCTTTTCTTGAGAGATTGAAATATTTTGCTGCTCATCCAAACTGCTTTGTCAGTCTTGGATGAGCAGCGAAATGTTTAAATCTCTCTCAGAAAAGAAGTCCAGCTGCCATGACTCATCTTCCAGATAAATTCACCTAGATGACTGAAAATCTTCACAGACATACAGTGGTACCTTGAAAGATGTATGCCCCATGAGACTTTTTTTTTTTTTTTTGTAAAACAAATGAAATTTCAGGAATTTTTTGCAAGACCATGGTTTGGCTACCAGAGGTCTTGCAAAAAATTCATATTATGGGGTAGGCTTTTGAATTTTGTGCAACCAGAACCCGAGGTTTTTTTTGTTTTTTTGTAAAACCAATGGACACATATAATGAATTAAATTCATCTTAGGAGGCACCACTGTAAAGTGGAAGTATACAAAAATATAAATTTATTTATATTATTTATTTATATATTTATATACCGCCCGTCTTCTAACCAGAACTCCGGGCGGTTTACAATAAGGTAATAAAAATAAAAATAAAGAGCAGAACAACAATAAACATAATCATAATAAAAACAGTAATAACAAACCGGCAGGCAATCTAAGTTACATGTCCAAAAAAATTAATTAATGGTCTCCAAATGCCTCTCTAAAAAGCAGTGTTTTAACAGCTTTCTTAAAGGCAGGCAGGGATTCTGCAAGGGGAATCTCACTCAGGCCTGATTCTATAGTGTTGGGGCCCGACTCCTAGTGATCGTTTTCCGGGCCTCTCTACATGTGGCCACCCAGAGTGAGAATTCCTATGACGCTCTGGTGGGTTGGCCCGCAGCTGATCTTAAGGAGATTCACTCTGCCAGGTACTCAGGTCCCAAGCCATGGAGAGTTTTGAAAGTCAAAACCAGTACTTTGAACCTCACTCAGAATGCAACGGACATCCAATGCAGGCGAGGTCCATCTTACACTTAAGTTTTGTTTAATTTTGATAAATAAAAATTATTGTTTATATTTTGAATTACATATATATGAGGTGTGGGCACCAAAATCTTTTAAGTGATTAGGGCCTCTGAGCGTCTTAATCCAGCCCTGCTTTTAAGTCATAATTGGTGAACATTTTTATAATACTGATAAGTTTTCTTTTAATGCATACGTTCTTATTTTCCATATAGAACAGAAAATGTGTGCATATGTGATGGTTGCCCTCAAATCACAAAATTAAGAGAAACAACATTTAAAAGATGTTCTTAAAATAATTGTGAAAGTAAATGTACAGTTAAGCAAATATACAATATAATAATAGTGTTCAAAAGGGACCCCATACAATGTAATAATAAGTGCATTAGTTCAGACATAACTCCTAACGAGCTAAATGGAGCTTATTCCCAAGGAAGTGCATATTTCATAAAGACTACCTAAACTTTAGTAAGTGACTTGCTCATTTGCAGTGTCAGGAATTTCATTTTCTAAAAGGATCATCAATTATTTGGTACCTTAGGTCCAATTTTGATATAATCCCTTTCATGAAGTAAATTAAGCTGTTTGCATTGATGCAGACAATCACATTTAAAAATTAGGCTACTGTGGAGTAGTAATACAGTTTTTATGAGCACAGGGAATTTTTTTTAATGACAAGTTTTAAATGAATGATGGCTTAGTTTTTTGCTTTTTTCTTCTTATTTCCCTTTCCCTTTCCCCTTCCCCTTCCCTTTCCCTTTCCTTTCTGAGCCTGTCTTTTAACTCATTTGCCACCCAATTGCATCATTTGCAGAATTCTAATGGAATGTTGAAACAAGCTGGTTAGGATATGTAGTTTAATCTTGAAAACCTTCTGTTTTATAATGGTAGTTACTTGAAATCATCCTTGCATTTTTAAAAAGGTAGTATAAACTAAAATGTTCAGCCTTGTAGGAAGGCTGACTGGAGATTTTAGGAGCATTGTTTGGGTTTTTAAAGTAAATATATGCCAAGCATTTTGACAGCTTTTCAGTATTACTTTACTTACTTCATTAGTATGAGAGATTGCTGAAGAGAACTCTGCATTTTGTCAGTCTTTATCCTCTAATGGCCTAGATCTCATTTTACCAGCCTTGAATATTTTTAAATACAATCAGCAATATTACATTGGCTTGTACTGTTAAAAATAAGCCATTTTCCTCTGTCCACCCACTGCCACCCTTTAGCTCAGAGGACTCTGTGAGCTGGGTCTGGCCCGCCAGGGTTCTGAATCTGACCTGCTGGCTATTGCAGACCTCCCCCAAGCTCAGTGTTCTTCACTTGAGCCAAAAACTTGCTGCACAGCAGCAGCAGCTGCCACCGCCTCAGCCACCAATGCAGCTTTCATGGTGTGGGGGAGGAAGGAATGTGCAGAACACAGCTCCCAGAGTGGCGGGGGCAGCAAGCAGGAGGGAGAGGCAGGACCCTCTGGGTACCTAGTAGGGTGGATAGGGGCTGATTGGGCTCCTTGGTTACCGGAGGCAGTCAGTGAGTGAGTGAGGCAGCGGCAGCAGAGTGTGTGCGAGGAATGACAAAAGGCCAGCACTGGTGTGCTCGTTGGCTGGCTGGCTGGCCCCCGCCACTCAGCCTTCACCTCCTCCTCTTCCCTGCCCCACTGGAAACCAACAGGATGAGCAGATCCCAGTGCTGGGCTGAGGTATCCAGCGCAGGCAGGCAGTGCAGCATGCATGCCAGCGGGCTCTTGGGGAGGTGGTGGTCTGCCTTTCCTTGGGGCAGGATTGGGCCTTCAGATCAGGCCTGCCCTCAGATGCCCTCCCAGGAAAGTGAGCAAAGGCCACCTAGGAAGGGATGGGCAGGGTGGGTTGGGCAGGGCCAAGGAGAGGGCCCTTCAGGTGAGATGACCATCCCCAAAGTGGCTTCTACCTCCACCCCAAAGCAGCAGCCCTTCCAAGTTCCCTCACTGGGGGGTGTCTTCCTCTGTATTCTTCCCCCTCCACCCCAGTCTGTTCTTAGGGATTGCTGTGGCTCTGGCTGCCACCTCCAGCTTCAGAAAAGGGCTGCCTCTCGGCCTCGTTTCTCTCCCTTTCCAAGGCAGTGGCTTGGGTTCAAAAGGTGAGGTTTCCCTTCGGGAGTCAGACTATCTGCCCCCACCCCCATTTATGTTGATTACAATTGTTCTTCAGTTGTCTGCCCCCAACAGTGTCTGTAGGACCGTAAACCAGCCCCCCTAAAAAGTTTGAGGACCCCTGTTCTAGCTTTATAACGATGTACCTAAGTTGCTATGGCTCTCTGAGCTGTAAACAAAGAGAAAAGTCTTCAGTGAGTGATTATAAAAGAAGAGGAAGTTTGATTTGGGGAGTAGGGTGGGGTCTGTGAAGTAACTTTAAAGCATGAGTGTTTCTTTTATGATGGTGCCAGGACTTTGTGACTCAGTGCAAAGGGGATGTATGTTGCACTTCCACAACACTGGTAGACCAAAAATCAGGGAGGAAAAAGAGAGTACTCTGAAGAAAGCTTGTAGAGAAATGAACTTGAGGCCATCAAGCCACCTGGAGATGACAGTGGATGACCTTGTACCAGTTTCCATGATCACCTGGCTCAGAAGGCACTCCCTATCTTGACCAACATGCATCTCACTTTGCTTCATATTTACTCCTGCTCATCATGTATATCCAGTTTTCAGTTTTACAGATAAACCCCCTTCTGCCACATTTCAACATATATCTGATTCTTCTGTGAACTTCCTGCTGTTATAAAATCAGATTGATAGTTCCTTTGAATTAAAAGATCCAACACAATTTGGAGGTCTGATATAATCCATGTAAATACTGAGGGATGTGTTAGTTTGATACGGAGAAACAGCAATCACTTGTAATGTTTGACGTTCTTAGAGTTTGAAATGGCAAGTGGGTGAAGGGAGCATACAGTTGAAACCAGAGGAAAAGGAAGGAATTAAAATGGAAGAAGAGACAGGAAGCACATATACAGTAAATGTCTTTAAAGACAGAACAGTTTTAAAAAAATTAATCAGTGATCTCTTTGATCGCAATGAACCCTTTTCTTTGTTGTCTACTTATTATTCTTTCAAACTGTACTCTCACTGCTTTCATCTTTCCTTCTTTTGCTATTTCTAGGTTTTTTATTGGTTTTTCTTAGCCAAACTTCAAACTCGAATGACCTCAGCTAATACATTACCATGTGTTAGTACTGATGACTCACAAATCCACCTCTTCCTCTCTGATTTTCTAAAGCAGATTGAAAAGTGTCATCTTTCTTTCCATCCAAGGCTATGCCTCAGATATTCACAGAAGGTTCCATGCTATATATCAATTATAACTGCTGATTTAGCAAGGCAAATCATGTTGCCAAATATGCAAACTTAATCAACCTTATCTATCCTCTGAGGATAGAAAATACTGTATGGGGTTAGTACATAATCTGCAATGAAAGTATGTTAGTGCTGGATGAATATTAATGGCTTCAGTGTTTGAGAAAACATCATTCAAAGGGATTGCATTCTGAAGTTCTGAAGACCAATTCTCAAACAAAATAAGCCTATTTACAAACTCCAGAAGGCCAAAAAAAAAAAAAGCAAAAAAAAAACCCCACCTCCTTTGGGACACTTACATTGCAATTGACCATTAGATATTTTCCTTCCCTAATTATGTGTTATCTGTAGTGCTTTCATCTCTGCCCCCAGACGCCCAATTTTTTTAAATCTTCACAACGGAGTTTAGCATCTTGTCAGGTCAGAGAAGGCCATACCCAAACAAGTTCCTAAGATCTTTAGAGACTTCTGGGGGGGGGGAGCAAAACCCTGTGTTTGTCACAGTTGACATTTATTCCATTTAGGGTTAATTTCAGAATGGAATCAGACAGCCATTTTCATTCATATCAAAATTCATCTGGTTATCAAGGGCTTTATTCTTTTACAAAAATAATAGATTTTATCTCTTTTTAATTAAAGAAAATTATAAAAAAGAAACATTTGTTGAAAGAGGTCGCATAATATTCCAGTCATTTAAATTCAAATAAGAAAAGTGAAGAAAAACATAAATATAACTCAAACAAAAATATACGAATTAAATTAAAAAAACTAATCCTTACTGGGAGTACTGTATAACATTTTCCTTTCTCAAATACATGTGTCAAAATGGGCTCCAGGTATCTTTAAACTTGTTAGAATGAGATACCACTTAACTTATTTTCAAATCACAAGTTAATTTATCATTAATAGCCATATTCTTCATTTCTTAACAATCTTCATTTTTTAAGTTGGCTACTTACTCACCAATGTTTTGCATAATTAACCTTGCTTCCGTTATCATAATTACTACATTTAGTTCTACTTTATTTAATTGTTTTATTATAAACCATATTCAATAACACTGTCTTAGCAGATGTATGCACCTTCTTTTCAAATATATTCTTTATTTCTTGAAATACTTGCATCCACTCCATTTTCCTTTTGTCACAGAGCCACCACATATGTAAATAGGTACCTTTTTCTGTTTTACCTTCCTATCAAGAAGATGGAGTCAATCCATTTATTAAATTCATTCTCACAGGCATTAAATACCATATCCATGCTACCTTAACAATTCTCTTTGATCTTCAGAGACATGTTTTTCTGAATCCTTTTATTTCATATAGAATTCCATTCTTCCCCTTTATGTTCTGATGCTAACTCCTCTTGCTACAGTTTCTTTAGAGCTGTTGTTTTAGTGTTCTAGTGCCTGTTTGAGTCAACATCTTGTGTATCACACTAACAGGACCCCTTTTTTCTCATTGGCATTTATGTATTTTCTTTTTTCAACTAATTCTTCAAATTTAGTCAACAGTCTATCTCATCCATTCTTGGCCTACCATTATTATTTTTTTGTCCAGTTATCTAACTATGGTATATTTAGCCAAGGTAGCTTGTCTTCTACTAATATGGCTCTTATTTGCTCTCTGCTATACATCTACATTATGCAGTCTTTTATTTTTATAATTCCCTTCTCCACCAACCTGTTCGTTATAGTTATCTGGGAAATCCTTTAATTCCACCACCTGACTTGATGGAAAAATCGGTGGGCTTATTATTTCAGTATCTCAATTGATTTTCTACATATTACAGTTTAATAATAGGTAACCCTAAACGTCCCTCTTTTTGAGATATGTGGCAATATTTTAATTGTTTCTTAGTTTCTTGATTTCCATTGTGGAACTCAGTTACAAAATTCCAAAATGTTAGATAATTTTAGATCCTCTTCAGCAATTTTAAAGGATAGCATCCAAAATAAAAAAGTCTATCTTGGGCGAGATTTTCATTTTGCATAAAGCTATTTTGCCAAACTATAGGTGTAGGCGCCTGGAGTAGGAACTGGCAAGCCACTCCAGTATTTCTGCCAGGAAAACTCCGTGGGCATGGGGTCACGAAGAGTCAGTCACAACTGTACGACACAACAACAACAACTACTACTACTACTACTACTCTCTGGGGCTCAATATACAGGGTTTTTTGTTTTTCTTTTTTTTTTCCATTGGAAATTTCAGTTGCTTTTGCCAGGAAAGCAAAATACAACTTGCTCAATTTGCTCAAATACCAATTTATTCTATCAGCACTTCAGGAGTTTTTTCTTTCTTTCTATTGTATACTTTTATGCTCAGCTGTTGGCCATGAAAGATACCCTTTGCAAGGCAATATTATTGTACAGTGACCTTGCCTCCAGAATCAACTGGAGAGTTTGCTAATTGTTTTCCAGTGACTTTTAATATACAGTCATTAAACCCTCATTTAAAAGCACAAATTACACTTTCAGGGCTGCTTTTTCTTCACCCATCGTAATTACTTTGGCACTCTATACATTCAAAATTGCACATCTTGACAGTCTAAAGTAATCCACATTTGAAGCAGCTACAAGTAGATGTATGAGTCTCTTCTGTTTTTTTGTTTTGTTTTGTTTTTGGTACACCTGGGGCTTTTTTGAGCCCACAAAGCTACTAGAAAATACTATAAGTATCTTTTATAAAGGAAAAGTCTGAGTTAGATATCTTCTGAAACACTGAAAGTTTCTGTATGGTGTTTTCTTATCAGAATGTAGTTCCAGGACCTTGAAAGAGATTTTGCAAGTTCTCTATCAGCTTTATATCATGAGCACAAGCATCTGGTGTATGCTTCCGATACAAGTGGGTTATTTGAACTCTCTACTCTCCCCAAATTATAGTCAGAAATTTGCAGCATTCAGTTGTAAGAAAAGGAGATTTAGGTATGAATTGCAAGATAAGATGAAACAAAAGCCCATAGCAGTGCAGTTCCTTTATTAGGAGAACAAAAGGATGACAACCAATGTGCAAAATGGTGTTTGATCATGATGAGTATGTGAAGGTATCTATGGCTTCCAGGTGGAATGAGGATAGGGAATGGTCCCCATGCAATGTATTTAACAGCTTTATCCAGGCACCGAAGGTCCAAAATGGATAAGATTGTAACCATGAAGGGTGAGACATGGCAGCACACACAAACATTTTCCCTCAACACATCCCTTTGATGTCAATGAGACCTTTACATGTTCAGCAGCACAACGGATTGCTATCTCTGTGGGAGTGATGTTGCAGCGGATTTCTATCCATACAGTATCTTCGTTGTTCACCATAGTTGCAGCTCTATCAGGGTTCAGGTTATAATTTCTGAATATGTCTCATATAAAGTGGCTCGGAATATAACAGACAACATGTTGGGCCCTTTTCCAAGGAGAAAGGTGGGGTAAAATATTCAAACTAAACAAATGAATACTGTTAAATAAAACTACTCCTAAAAGTATGTGGCTTCCTTACTGCAACAACTTTGCTGTCCTTTCTGCCCATTTCCACACTTGGTTCAAAGTGCTGGTTCTTACTTTTACAGGTCCCGATCAGTTAAAATGTTATCTATTCATACTCGTTCATTGCATTTTATTGGGAAACCTTCAGTCCATAACCCTATTTGAGCATCAAGGCTGAAAGTAAATAGGGCTCAAGTGATGATGGGGACAGGAGTATGCATGTAAGTCCCACTGCCACAACCCTACCCTGCCTGAAATGCCTTGCATGGTTGTCATAAAGATCTGCACTATAATAAATTATTTAAGACAGGTTGTTCTGCTTAGAAAAAGTTCCTATCTATCTATCTATCTATCTATCTATCTATCTATCTATCTATCTATCTCATTGTTGAAAAAATGTTTAAATTGTCAAGCATTAAAATTTTTGCCCTGAATGAGAATGAAAAAACTTTAGTCAACACCATATTTGGGCAGAAATATGTGTTTTGTGTCCAGCACATGGTATTTTGTGCAAAGAAACATGATTGCAGAAAACATCTCTTTTTGCACACAGTAAGATACATTTGTCAAAAACAACAACACTTTTGTGATTTTTTTTAAAAAGTATGAAACTCTTAGATTTTACTCAATGGTGGGAAAACTTGAAATTGTTCATTCTCATCTTATTTCAAAATGAAATAAGCAAGGATTTTCATCCCTAAAAAACACTGAGGGTACTTTTTCTGTACTTTTTTTATCTCACAAGAGTTATGTGGCATAGATGATAATAAGGACATTAGCTTGCATGATGTCATTTCATTAAGGAGCACAATTGTTCATGTCTATTTGTCTTCACAGATCTGTCTGTCTGTTTATTTCTCTGTGTCCACATCTACTGTCATCCAGCACTAGTGGCTATATGATGTTTCTGTGCAATTGTTAGTATGGGAAAGCTGGCATTTATCTGTGTTAGTGACCTCCCTGAGAAAGATAATTACTTTAATTAAAGGAAACACTGACAATAAACAGATAACCCAATATCTTGCAGTATAGCTGGAGTAAACCCCATCACTTGGTCCGTCCCCCACAGTTAATGGGTCTCTAACAATTGGTCATGCGCCTGAACAAAAAAACAAAACAAAAAACTTAAAAAAAACTCAAAATGAAATGAAATGAAAAACCACAACAAAACAAAACAAAACAAAACAGCCTGTGTTTCTATTTAGCTGCTTAGCCTTTTTAAAGCAGAATGAATTCAGAAGGATGCATCCAGATGAATTGCTCTTGGAGTCTTTAATTACAGCATACCCATGTTAATGGTGTCATTATGAGAAGATTACGATCTCCCCAGAGTCAAGTGCTGAAGTTATATCCTGTGAGGACAACTGTGTGTGAAAATGCGGGCTTGTCTCAAAATGTCAAATGAAGCCACATGGCGTCTTGAATTCTCTGAAACCGAGGAAGAGTTTCCTGTGAAGCAAAAATGTGCATAGCGATAGATGGTACCTGAGAACTTCATCATTCTAAAAGAAAAGACATCCCAGGATAATTACTGTATTTTCAGAAGATCCATACTAATTTTTCAGTCATATGCTATGTGTTAGTGCTAGTTTAACATCCCCATTGTCCTTGATAGTAACTGCCATTCCAGTAGTAAAACAACTTGTGGTGGTAGTGCTTGCTGTTATTGCTGCTGCTGCTATAAAATATAGCCTGTTCTTGGTTTAAAGCCAAAACATATTGTTTCCAAAGAAACTAAATCAGATCAAGTATTTTGAAGTCCAACTTAAAAAGTGTCCTGCAATTAGCATGTGAAAGAAAAAGTCTGATTTTTAAAAAAATAACACATGTGCATTCAGGCTGAGACAGGTTAGACAGAGAAAGCGCCTTACAATTTATTTTATTTTATATTTTCGATTATTACAACCGTACTCCCAAGCTGATCAATGATCTCTGATCTACCATTTAGCAATTTACACTACAGTTTTCTACATTTCTGCTCAGAGATTGGTTGAGTCAGTAAAGATAAATGAGAGTGCAGTGTCAGTAAAGCAATACCAGTACAGTACAACAGACATGTCATTTTCAGATGCCACTAAAGTCTTATTCTTCCAGTGTTGTGAGTTAGTAGCAATAGACGTTAAGATACTGAAAGAGGAAACATGTGCAGTTATTATTCCATAATTTTGTCTAGCGTGGTGTCAATAAATACATTTGGAAATCTTCTGAAATATAGAGGAAAAGAGTGTTCCCAAAGAGCTAATTTTACTGAGACTAAGAAGTCAAGAATATATGTTGAAAAGAGAAGGAATAATCAAATTCTTCTTTTCTACAGCATAATAATGGGGAATGGGTTTAAAGAAAAAAACTTATAAATATATCTTCATTCTAGAAAAGGATGAACCAAAATAACTGTGTTTTGAATGAACAGGACGGTTGATCAGAGGTCTGAACCTTAATCTAATCCTTTGGGATAACCTGCAAGAAAACTTGACTCCACTCATATTTATTTTATTTTATTTTATTTTATTTTATTTTATTTTATTTATTATTGCACTTGTACCCCGCCCATCTTCCAGATTGGAACTCTGGGCGGCTTACAAAAAAACAATAAAGTAAAAAACCAGTAAAGTAAGAGGAGGAGAGGCAGTACCATCTAACGGGAATGACACAGGCTGCATAAAAAAATGCAAATGAAGCTTCAGACACAGCTTTTTGTTCAGAATTAAATTCCTCTTTGGAGAATTTGTAAGTCTATCTGTGTATTTTGAACAAGTTCTCATGAGATAGAAATCTTTAAGAACTACTGTACCTTGTAACTAAAGAAAGCACGAACCCACATGAAAACATAGGCTGCTTTCACATGACCACTAAAATCTGCTGCAAAGTGCTTGCAGATGCAGAACATAAAATTGTTTTCCCACCAGCAGCAGACTTTTAAAAAATAAAGTGCGACCACACCCACTTAAGCACAACCCAGTGCATTTTACAAGTACCTGGTCTCGAGGAGGTAAATTTTTGACACTGTTCCAATGCAGATTTTAAAGCAGTACACGATTCTGTGGGAAAAGGGAAAATCCACACAAAAACCCTTTCACCCCCATTCTGGTGCCTTTCATTGATTTATTTAATTTTTTAAAACTGGCAAGTACAGGATACTGCTAGAGAGAAACCTATTCGTGCTATTTGCCTAGTAAGCAAGCACTCCCTGCCCCATGTGGTGCGTGCCTGGCCCTTCTCTGCCTTGTGTATTTTTCCCCTTTTAACAGACAGGAATTCCCAATGGGCTTACTGTCCTGCTACAATTAGCTGCTGCCAACCGGAGGAAGCATGTTGGGCAGGCAGAAGTGAGCCTGCAGTTTTTTTATCCCTCCTCTCATTAATCCGCAGCAGACAGAAACAACAGAATGGGAGTGCGGAGGGTGGGAACACAGGAACCATGACAACAACCATGTGATCACTGTTTTTGGGGGGGAATACATTTAATTTGCCAGCGGATTTTAGTGATCGTGTGAAAGCAGCCATAGATTCTCCATCTTCTTTAAATCTCTAAGGAAGCCACAGAAAAGGCAGTTGCCATCGAACCCTCTTTCATAAAGGGATAGGTTGGGATGCTGTTCAAAATCTTCCCCAGAAACACATTCAGGGATCAGAGATGTTCCAACTAGACATGGGCACAGAGCGGCGAAATTCTCGTTTTCATTTTCGGTTATCGTTATCAATACGTAACGATAACGGTAACAAGAATTACTCTGCTCCAGCTCGAACCCGACCCGAAAAAAGAAAAATTTGGTTGGGTTTGTCATTGTCGTTAATGGCATCGCGGGCTTGCGCAATGCCATTGCCAACAAGCAGCACAGAAAAAAGTTTTAAAAGTTAAAAAAAAAAAAAAACCACCCAATTCCCGGCCAACAAGGCAGGCGAAAATATGCCTGCCTGAGTGAGGGCACCTACCAGAGGGGTGGTTTCTGGGGGGGGGGGGAGTCCCGGCCTCCCCCCTCCTTTCCTCGGCTGTCTCTATGCCATGCGGTGGGGGGGGATCCAAAATGGCGACTGCAATATTTATTTTTAAATCGTGGTCAAAAAACCCACTAAAGCACAACAGAAACATGTTGCAGCAGTGGGTTTTTCTTGCAATAAAACGTCTCCATTGATTTTATTTTATTTTTATTTTTATTTTTTTACACCTGCGCAATGATGGGCTGGCCAAGGGATGCAATTTTTTTGACCCATTCCACCAATCGCATGGCCAGGTTTTGACTGAGACTTCTAGATGTGCCAGAGGGCATAAAAAGCCCACTAACCCTAACCCTAACCCTAACCCTAACCCATACACCAGTACACTGTCCTTCTTAGTGGGTCAGAGGCACCCAGAGATGCAGCCCACTAACCTACCCTAACCCTAACCCTAAGCCTAAGCCTAGCCCTTATCCTAACCCCAACCCTAACCCTCATCTGTACGCCAGTACACTTCCCTTCTTAGTGGGTCATAGGCACCCAGAGAAGTGCCTCCCAGAGCCCACTTACCCTAACCCCAACCCTAACCCTAACCTGTACACCAGTACACTTCCCTTCTTAGTGGGTCAGAGGCACCCAGAGGTGCAGCCCAGAGCCCACAAACCCTAACCCTAACCCTAACCCTAACCCTAACCCTAATGACAAACGACAAACGAAAATGACAAATTTTTGAAAATTATTGCGACAAACGGAAACAACCCGAAACGGACCCATTCTGACAAACGACAACTCGAAACGTCATTTTTTCTGGTCGTGCCCATCTCTAGTTCCAACAAAAAAGAGTCCTTCCTGACATATGATCAGAAACCTCTGACTTCTTCCCATAATTTCCACATTACATTGTACAGATGGACCAGAAGTCCCAACAGGAGATTTCAGACTTTCAGAACAGGACTGAGAAGTAAAACTGTATGAACCACAAATAACTTTTGTAATAAAAAGTTTGCTAAAACAAAGCAATATCCCATGTAGTCTCCACCATGAGTTTCAATAAATCTGTACTCAACTGTACCTATACAGTGCCTACAACTACCCTATAATTTGACTTCATCGTTACTTAATTGCTTGGTCAGATGACATTAATATTGTGAGAAAGGCAAGAGCCTTTTCTTTGTTACCAAGAAAAGTTTTATTGAAGTCCATGTTAAAACATTAACAAGGCAAAGCAAAGGAACTGGTACATCCATAGAAGTCAAAATATGAATAGGAGACAGAGTTTCGGGATGTATAAAGTATAAAAGACCTTTATTCTCTCTTAAATCATTTTAAAAAGCTCTGGCTCAATGCATTTCGGCAGAGCCTTCTTCAGGAACTGAGCAAAACAAAATTAAAATTATAAAATTACATATTAAATATCCTTCTGTACAAGACATGGCTGAGGATTTGTAGACATGCTGCAGTACATGTAGTAAGCACATTAGTCATGCCAGAATATATTGTAAAAAAACCACAAAATCATATGCATACAGAGCTTTTTTCTTCTTTGGTCTATAAAAGTTCCAGAGCCAGACTTGATTTAGAATGAAGACACTGGTGAAAGGAACATCCATAAGCAGCTGTGCACAGTGTCAAGGGCAGTGAGATAACATTATGGTTGTTATAATAAAGGGAGGAAATCTATCTGTTCATTTAACCCATGAGGTACCTGGGTGTTTAATTTCAGGATACAGTCTATCTCTCTTCTCAATAGAGACCTCTCGCAGTTCCCAGGAGGTTTATCTACAGCCAAGAACATCAGATCTTTATAATTGTATGGTTCATTTCCATGAAATGGCTAACCATCAGACTGCCCATTTGTTTGTCTCTTAAATTGCTAAGATGTTCACCCACTAATTTTTTCAGGGCTCTGGAGGTTTGTCCTATATATAGTTTTTTACATGGGCACCTTATAGCATAGATTACTCCCTTGGTATTGCAGTTAGTGAAATTTTTCAAGGTATATATCCTATCATTCCGTGGGTCTACAAATTTTGACATATGTCCTATATTTCTACAGTAGACACAATGTCCACATGGATGATGTCCTCGGGGGTGGGGGTGGCTGATGGTGTTCTCTCTTTACATTCACTTTTAGTATTTCCTTTAGATACTTAGACCCTTTAAAGGATATCTGTATTCCCTCTTTCATAAAGGGATAGGTTTTTTCAGTTATGCATTTTGCCAGTTGGTTTGTTGCATGATTATATGTCAGTGAACAGTTTATATGATAAGAGGCTTTCCTTGTCTTTTTGTTAAGGAGATCACTGCATCTGGTCCTAGTAGCCTTATCTAGACTGTTGTCTATGACCTCTTCTGGGTAACCCCTGTCCTTTAGCTGGTGTCTCACTATCTGGGACTCCTGTACAAAGTCTTCCTTTATGGTGCAGTTTCTTTTGATTCTCAAAAATTGGCCATATGGGAGATGGGTGTGTTTCCTATATATTTTAGTGTATAGTTTCCCAGAATTTTTCTTAATAGTGAGATCTCGAAATTGTATCTCGTAATAGTTGTATTCGGTGTCAAATTTGATATTGCTATCCAGAGTATCTAACCAGCCACAGAAATTAACCAATGAGTTCTCTGAACCTCTCCAAATCATAAAGATGTCATCAATATATCTGTACCTTTTGATCCATCTATCTTCACAAAGACGAGTGCCAGAATACATCATCTCTTCAAATGACTCCATGTATAGGTTAGCTACTTCTGGAGCTATTGCGCATCCCATAGCTACTCCCTTTATTTATCAATAAAATTTGTTGTTGAATTTAAAATAATTCCTTTTCATGGCTAGCTCTACTAGGGAGTATAGAAAATAGGTAGGGGGGTGTCTCTTTCTTCTTCAATCTAATGTAGTCCTGAAAATATTCAAAGCTTCCTCCTTTCCTTTGCTGGTGTACAGAGATTTCACATCTAGGGTGACCAGTATATCCTTATCCAATACTGTGATTCCTTCTATTTCTTGATCATATCCCTAGAATATTGAACATATGAGCAAATCTTAGGTATAAATTGTTTTTAAAAATGGTCAATGTTAAAACAATAACAAAACGTGGCTTGTTTTAGAAAGAGGTGGCCTCCTTGGTCTTTGTTAACGTGTATGCAGGCTCTCCTTTCCTGTGGAAACAATAGGTGTTTTTTGAGAATTTGCATGTCCACCTGTAAGCTAGAAAATGACCACTGTGATGGGAATAATTGTGGCAGGTTCTTCCCACAGTGGGTTGGATACGGAATAATGGAATATAATCCCTTTTTGAATCGACAGAATGAGAGTCAGAAATTCTATTTTTTACTTGTGTTTGCCATTTTTATATCTTCTTTCTTCAGGAATCCATTCTCTGCTAATTAAAGGGTGCAACGAGACCATGAGATGGGGAAATGTGTACCTCATTATGAATTTTTGTTCTGGAAAAATACTGAAACTGTCTGATCTGGCTAGGAAAGATAAAATAGCCTGAATTGTGTGAAATGGAGGAACACAAAGATAGAAGAAGCAGATGCAAGAGGATCGCCTAGCTGGCCTGGGGTCATTCAGTACATTTTCATTGATATGGGATTTTTGTCCACGACCCCTTAGTGTTAGACTGACACTCAAACCACAACACCACATTCCCTGCCCAATGTTAGCGATGAGTCTAATCAGAATAGTTCAGCCCATATGTTGAGCCCATAGAGACTTGCAATTGATTTCATTTATTCATCTTATTCAGAAGTAAGCCTTGTTGACTCAGTTGAAAGTTTCTTCAGCGTACAAGAGTCTTATAATATCCTGCTTGCTTTTTTGACTAACCACAGCAAATGCTCAATGGAAATAGGGAAATAAGGAATGATCCTAAACTTATTGTTTTTTCATTTCCCACAAGCTTTGAGTCATCTGTAATGTCTCTAGACAATGTTCTGTTCATAATAGACAAAAATGTATTGTATGTCCAAGGTTATTCAGTAACTGGGCAGAGCACCATAGCTTCAAAGTGCATGCACAATATTGGACTGTATTATATGCCAGTTTGCTTTAAGCTATTTTGATTGCTAGTGCTTTCCCCTTGAAACTTGTAGAAATCTCTCTGTGGCTATATAGCAAATATTTAATTTTTTCCCCAATCAGAGTTAAAACCATTGGACAAACACATACACAACATATGCAGTGTTATAGAACATAAATGTCTACATAAAATCTGTTGGCACATATGGATTGAGTGGGAAGAAGCCACCCACCCCATCTGTTATTTGAACAATTTGTACTTAGTGGAATATTAGAACCTTCTTCCTTTGGTCTGTCCTCCCCCACCCACACCTCATATTGAAGGCAACAGAAGACAAACATCATTGGCAAAGTTATTTTATCTTCTGTCCTTGCAACGTGAAATATACATACAGTAACTGCTCAGGAAGAAATAACACTTCACAAAATACCCATATTTTTGCCCTACTTTATAAGATGCACTTTTCCCACCCTCAAAAGGAAGGGGGAATTTCTCTGCATCTTATAGGGTGACTACAGCAGTCCCCACTACATATATATCACAAGTTTTCATTTAGAGATAAGATATCTTCACGGAGCTTCTCCCATCTCCTGCTGTAGCCAGGATTCCGCAGTTCCAATCACCTTGTTTGCAAAGAGGCTTCCTCCAGGGAGTCTCTCCCCACCCCTCTCCTCCTGCAGCCAAGATTCCCCAATCAAAAATCACCTTGTTTGCAAAGAGGTCTCCACCGAGCCTCTGCCCTCCCCTCCTGAAGCCTGGATTCCACAGCCACAATAACCTCATTTGCAAACCTTCTGTTTTGTGAATCTTCTAGTATCTTTATTCCCTTATCCAAGGTAATGGTGGCATTAGTGACCACATGCAAGCAAGAGGGAACATGATGTGGTTCTGATGGTAAGAACCCCCAGTGTGTTTTATGACAGACAAATACCAGTCCATCTCAAATCCAAGATTTACAAGACAATTGTCATGCCTGTTGCACTGTATGGCACCGAGTGGTGGGCAACAGGAAGCCGCCCCCATGCCATGGAAATGCAGAGGCTTCCTTATATATCAGGTATCTCCCTATTCAACCACAACACATCACAGGTCTGATATCAAAAACAGAGAAGATGAGAGAAAGCCGGATCCTGTATGGATGTGTCCTCAGAGCAGAACCTTCCACTATCTCCCAAACTGCCACCTGGAAATTGATGGCCGGCAGCCATGTGGATAACCAAAACAAAGATCATAGTAAGGATGTATGAATCATTGACCTGCACTCTGAAGACATGGTTGGTTGGGCAAAGTGACATTTCGCTATCTGAAAAGTGGGCAAGAACAAAAACAAAACAGAATAAAAAACCAACCAAAAGCACTATGGGGTATGATGACTCATTCCTTAGTTCAGATAGTACTTCTGTTTTCAGTCACGACATCCTTACTTTGTTGTGATTTCCCCCATTCGTTTGCATTATCTCCTTCTAAAAAAATGCAAAGTATTTGTAAAATATCCTGGTTAGTGCCAAAGAAAATGAGCCTCCAATCTTGTTCAGTATAATGTTTTCATTAGATGAATAGCTATATTTTCTTCCAGCTCAAAGTACTGGTATAATCAATTGTTTTCTTATGGCACTATCTCATGAGCAGTTTGATCTCATTTTTACTTACAAGTAGGCTCAAAAATATGTGTCCCCACAACCATTGAGTTTTTTTAAAAAAACAAAACCCAGCAACACCCCCTTCAGCAGGTTGAACCAAGCTTTCCATGACTTAGGGGTGATGTTGGGTATTTTTTTAACCCAGTTACAAATGCATGCTTTCTAATCTTGCATAGGTATGTGGGGATGCTAATTATCCAGGTTCTCCCCACTTTTACCCCATTAGCTGATGCTAACTTCTTTTTTAAAAAAAAATTAAAAATAAAAATACTAATTTGGTTTTCCGGTTCATCGGAAAGGTTCTGTATAGCAATGGGCACGCAATGCTAAAATTAAAAAAAGTTTAAAACTAGTTCCTTTTCCCACCTGTGGGGTGGGGGGAACGGAAGGATTTTTAAACTTTTTTTTTGGCTGAGACCCAAGCGCCAAACAGCTGTAGTGGAGGCTTGGGACTGGCAAAAAAAGAAAAAGTTTGATCCAGTTTTGATCTGGCTCAGCCAAAATAATAATAATAATAATAATAATAATAATAATAATAATAATAATAATAATAATAATAATAATAATAATAATAATAATAAATATCTCCTTTCCCCCCTCCTATGGGGTGGGGTCAAGAGTTTTTTTTAAGTTTAAAAATCGCTCCTTTTTGCAGCAAAAATACATTTGTTCCAAAAAAAAGGTGAACACAGCTTGGGAAATATACTTAAAAATGTGGTTTTAGGATGTGGGAACATTAAGATGCGTTTACTAATACCATGCCCATGAGGATGCTGTAACCGAATTTTCAATCATGTGACGAATTTAGAGTAAAAACACATCTTTATAAAAAAAGTATCTTTCACCCATGTGATAGCGCCCTAAGTTATAAAAAAAAAAAGAGCCTCACTTGGTTATATTCAAAAATCTGTCATTGACAATTGTAAGAGAATAGATATTTTACCAGATAGCCAAAACCAATACAGGTGTTAAACTGTAATTCCTAGAATTATCTACCAAGGACCAAGTTTTTAGCATGTCTGCCTCTAAATCACAATCATAAATAGAATTATAAAAGTTAGCAACTTGTAGGCTTGCGAAGGAGAGAGCACTTTCCTTCCACCCAGTCTTTCTTTTCCTCCTGGCTGCCTTTTCAGATCAGAATGCATGGTTTTCCTGCAGCCTGAAATTTGTGACTGTGACATCCATTACTTGACAAAAACCACAGGCACAAATTGCACCATTTGCATATGCCAAAACAATTCAATATAAATCAGTTTCACAAGTGATTTAAAATAAATGACCCTCTCACTGCTGGGTAAAATACAGTACATCATTTCCCAACAAAAAGGCATGTTTCCTAGGCAAATATGTATCTTCCATGTTTCCCTGTGCATGATGTAGTTGGATTTTTTTTACTCGATTTCAAACATGGTGAACCTGATTCAAAACCAGAGATTTTTTCCATGTGTAGTGGAGCTCTCAGGTTTTATTAGTATTTTCTGCTCTGAACATCAACTGTCTCTCTGTAGTACAGGAATAATTGTAGTAGTCACTCTTCTGTAATATAGTTATTGTAAGGACTGCTGGCAGATAATGCATGTGAAGCACTTTGGACAAGTTAAACATGATGTATGCATATTAAATGTTATTGCTGGGCACCAGATCTGGGCAAACTGAATCGGCCTGATTCTGAATGACTTGTATGAGGTCCAGATCAAAGCAGATTGGCCATAATCAGCTCCAAGGTAAAGAGAATGTATAAATCAGTTTGTATCTGAAACACACATTGAATTGGGTGAGGCTCAAATTGCATGAGCTTTTTCCTTTCCTTTCTGTTTCTTCTGAAAAACCAAACTATAGATATAAAAAAGTAAAGGTTCCCCCATACATGCGTGCTAGTCGTGTCCGACTCTAAGGGCGGTATTCATCTCTGTATTCAAGCCAAAGAGCCAGTGTTGTGCAAATCCTTGGCCACGTGGCTGGCATGGCTGCAAGGAAACACTGTTTTACATTCCCACTTTTTATGGTGGTACCTATTTATCTACTTGCATTTAAATGCTTTCGAACTGCTAGGTTGGCAGGAGCTGGGTTAACAGCGGCAGCTCACTCTGCTGCGTGGCACCCGGGATTTGAACTGCCGAGCTGCTGACTTTGCAGTCAACAGTTTTCAAAGCCTTGGTCCACTGAGCTATCAGGGCCCTAATACATAAATCCATAAATCCATAAATCCAGGTTCACTCCCTTCTTTATCATGTCTCTGAATCTCATATACATTGGTGCAAAACCAGAAAAATTGCAGCCCTTTGGATTTTTAGTGGAAGTCAATGGGGAGTAGATTGACTCAGACTCAGGGCACAAACTGAACTGGATGCGGCAAATATCATTCTAATCCACAAATTTGGAATACATTCCAAAACCCAAGATTGGCCTTCCAACCCATTTAAGACACATGTATGCATATCTGTTCATGCTCTGGTCTGTACAGTGGCGTGTCGCTCTTCCATTCCCTAACCCAGAAACTTGAGGCAAGAACATTCCAGCTCCAAAAGGTTTACTGGAACTTCAACAGTTCCACAAGACACTCAGTATCCTCTGACCTAGTTAACGTTCAATTCTAATGTCGCTAGCCGCTTGGTTCCCGTAACTGAGAGGTCCAGGGGTTTCTCTGCAACCTTGGTACTTGCAAACTGGCCAAAAGCATCCTTGTTGTTTGCCTTTCATGTCAGGGATGTTGTTTGCCCATTTGCTATTAAATGGGTCCCCAAACTCTGTTGGTGCCTAGCTACACTTCTGAGTGAAGGTTGGTATTAGAGATGGGCACAAATAAAAAAAATGGTGTTTCAGTTTTTCATTTGTTGTTGAGAGGTCAGTTTTGTTTTGTTCTTGTTTTTTGTGAATTTTTGGAAAAATTTCGTTTTCGTTTTTCATTTTTTCATTTTTCGCTTCTACCCGCTTTTTGCGCGATTTTTAAAGCATTTTCGTGTGGGGGCGTCCCCCAACGTCCCAGACCAGAGGGAAAACACTAAAAAAATGGATGCTGGCAGAGACACAGTATAGACTAGGTATGCAGGGAGGCTGCAAAGGCAGTGGCGGGCGTTGCCCAGGGTGCAAGGCAGCCGCAGAGTGACTGCACTGTGGGGCAGGGGAGGGTACTCACCGAGAGGTATGCACACACGCACACAGGGAGGCTGCAGGACTGAAGCTAGAGTCGCAGAGACAGCAATCCCACCCTAACTCCCATCGGGGACTGCAAGGAGGACGGGGGCTGCCAGAGCTTTTTATGCCCTCTGTGGCTGCCAGACCTGCCCAGTCTGAACCTGGGCATGCTATTGGTTGAAGTTGTCCAAGAATTTACATGATCCCATGACATGGTTTGCCTCCAAGTTGTGGCTGGAGTGGCGACATCTATTTTGTCATCCTTAAAGGGAAAAGAAAAATAAATCGCGATGGGAGAAGATAAAAACAAACATTTCAAGGACCCCAACGCCCTGGTAGGTAATAATTTCAAATAATGATCGCATTATCGCTGCATTTTTATGGATGTCCAGGGTGTTTTAATACCCAAGAAATCAATATTAGGCATCTGGGAGCCATTTTGTGTCGATGTCCCCTAACTCCCCTTAAAGGAAAAAAAGACAGTGATCTGAGAAAAGACATAAATGCATGTTTTAAGGATCCCACCCCCCCGGTAGGTTTTATCAGACAGTATAAATAATTATCACTGCGTTTTTATGGATATCCAGGGCGTTTTTTAACATTTAAAACAGCTCATTTCATTGTGCGTCGCCATTAACGAAAACGAAACATAACAAACACAATTTTCGTGGTTCTGTTCATTTAGTTCCATTTTCATCACATTTTTCGTTTGTCGTTTTGTTACGTAATGAAACAAATAACAAATAACAGAAATGAAAAATGTTCGTTTCGTGCCCATCTCTAGTTGATATGCCTGCAAGGATGGCGAATATATGGGAGGTCTCTCTCCAGGAGTCTGCACCTCCCCTGGCTCACTGGGACACTCTCCTCCCTTTCACTCCAGCATTAGCACTATCATAGAGACTTTTTCCCCACCAGTGTTAGATTTCAGTCACTGTCAGTTCTTTCAGCATAGCCTCCATGCGCCTCCACCTCTCCAGGTGTGAGATGCCTCCCGACCACCACCCAGTAAAATGGAATCAGTTATGGTCTGAGGTTCTCATGTTTCTCCTCCTTGCCTTCAGAAACATGAAGTTGCACTAGGTTCCCTGTCAAAGATCCTTCTTGAAGACACTGGTTCTTCCTCCGTAGCAGTGCTAGATTAAGTTTAGAAGCTACCTAGATGCCCTAAGCACATCAGATCTCTCCTGATTTTGGAAGATAAGCAGGGTCGGCCCTGGTTAGTACTTGGATGGGAGACCACCAGGGAATACCAGCAGCTGTAGGTGCCTGGAGTAGGTACTGGCAAACCACTCCAGTATTCCTGCCAAGAAAACTCCATGGACATGGGGTCACGAAGAGTCGGTCACAACTGTAACGACACAACACACACACACACACACACACACACACACACACACACACACACACACACACACACACACACACACA
>JAHTLZ010000021.1:1400589-1411085 GCA_023846285.1 Phrynocephalus versicolor
CATACATACATACATACATACATACATACATACATACATACATACATGCTGCTACTTTCATTCTTAACCGATTTTTCCTTGAACGTTCTTATGATTATATATCTCATTTCGTTTGCAACATCAAAAAAATAGAAAAATGTGAAGTGAGGGTGTTAAAATTGGTAAATTAATAAGGAGATTAGATTTAATAGATGGATGGAGATATTTAAACCCCAGAATGAGAGAATTTACATATTTCTCTGAAAGGAATGCTACTTATTCAAGAATAGATCACTTTTTAATTTTAGAGGCTTTGATCACAACTTCAGATAATAGCCTCTGATGATACACCAGTAAAACTTTCCAGATGAACAAAACAGCAATCCTACATGACTATGTTCTAGTGTTTCTGAACCTGGGGGGGCATGACCTCTGAAGGGGCCAGAAAGTGTTTTCTGGGGGGGGACGGACACTGGTCACCTTATATATGCTGCAGCCCTTGTTTTAGAACAGGATGTTTACATTAGTGTGTATGTGTATGTATAAGAACCCAGCCGTTTTAGGGAGAAATAAGCTTCTACTTTCTGAAAAGGGATAACTTGCCCCCATTGAAAGTGACTTTTTATGCACGCATGGTGGTGGTTGGGTCATCTGTCTATGCTGTGCATACCGGAGCTAGTTGATGCCCATAAAAAAGCTCCATATAGTGTCACATTTTATACACAACGTGATGCAGGAAAGATGGACCAACATTCCGCAATTCCTTCTGAATGGGTTTTCTTCTTCTGTATCTGCAATGTAGATTTTGCCAACGGTGCGAGAAGACTCCGGTTTCTTCTCCTGCCATGCCATCAACTCCTATGGAGAGGACCGAGGAATAATTCAGCTCACTGTGCAAGGTAGGAAGGGGACAACAGAAGGGTAAAAAAAGGTGTTGTACAGTAAGTGTATGTCACACTCAGAAATCTGTTGTGGGAGGGGTCCTAGTCCCTAATTAAACATAGCCATAATGGTCAGTAACTGGAAAGTGTACAGTATCAGAATTTCAAACTCAACCTGCGTAATTGCTGCTGGAATTGTTAAAATATAAGTACAGACATGGGTATGGAAATACTTGGCACAAGTACGCACAAGAATGAAATCACTATAGTGCATGTACCATAAACATGGAAAGGAAACTATCTGAAAACACTTCATTTAGGGTTCTCCCTGGCTCAGCCAGTGCACAAGCAAAAAATCCCTACAAATAGTATTCTCGGTCAGAGCTGTACAGCCTGGTTATTCCCATGATCCCTAATGAGAAAACACGGTTTATATCAGCCAGCAGGATGCAATGCTGCATGCAGCAAACATAGGTTTTAAGTCCCATTCAGCTCAACTGAATTTGCTTCTGAGTAGACATGGAGAAATCTGTGTTATTGATTCCAGTTACGCTAGAAGCAACCTAAGTATGATGATGAAGAACTGCAAAGAAATGCTACATCTGACTGCGGCTATGCAGAAAAAACAGAAACAAACTGTTACACATATAAATCATTTCTGTGCTCCTGGCAATGGCGGTCTATTTCTGTATTCTCAACCTCAGCAGTCACCTCCCAATGTATCTTGATGGGAAGGGGAATGGTAGCAAGGTGGGGATCGGCAGGTTCTGGAAATGGCTGAGGTGATGCCCTGTCAAATGCTGAGCTGAGGCACTGAGCTCCACTGGCATTGCATACCATGCTCGCTCACATGCTTGTATGCCTTGGAGCTTACACACGAGATGCCAACTCCACTCAGGGCTCACAAACAACCGTTCTCTTCACCCCTCCTCCCAGCCTTCTCTGACTGCAGGTTGCATGCATCAGTTCCTAGTTACCACACAGGTACATGGGATGCCTCAGTAAACAGGGAGCCTAACTCTCTTTTACAAGGAGATTGTAGCAATATAATGATTCTGTCAGAACTGATAAAATATATAAATGTTGTCCCAGAAGTATGGAAGTAGCATACTGCATATATGCATAACTGTACTGTGAAGCTTGAATAAATACCCAGAATCAGACAACTACTGGTTCAATATTCATAATCCACTACAAATTAGTCTGAATCTCTGTCTCACTCTCCATCCCCTCTCTCCTCTACACAGATAGACATAGACATTTTATAGTTTTTGATCCCAAAGATTGTGTCTATATTTATTTATTATTTTATCAGAGTCCATTATACACTGAGTTTTAGACCATTTTGTTCAAAACTCTAAAGTTGCTGGGACTTCCACCCTCCACAGACACACATACAGATGTATACAGACACATGCACAGTACAGGAACAGTTCCAGCTACCCTGCTGCCACGCTCTTTCGTGCCACCACAGTCACATAGCCTGTGGTGTCCGGACGTTTTGCAGTGATCCTGGATATGCAAAGATGAATCTATGTTAAGGGTGGAGGTGTTCATTCAATCGCCTATCTGCAATCACGTGAGCAAACTGAATTCTGGCCTTAGTTTTTACCATGTCACAACTTATTTTTTTCATTCATAAATTTCATCTCAGCTTTTCCTTGATATGGGAATTGGGGTGTGGAGTGCACGTTCTGGTGTTGCAGGAGAGCTGTATTTTCAGTGCCATTCTGGCTGCTGTTACTGGTGTGTAAGTATTCCCTCCTCTTGACTGAAGCTGGGTTTCTTTCTCTGCACAGAACCCCCTGATCCTCCAGAAATAGAAATCCGAGAGGTGAGAGCCCGCAGCATTGCCCTCCGGTGGACCATGGGATTTGATGGAAATAGCCCAATCACAGGCTATGACATAGAATGCAAGAACAAGTCTGGTAAGGAGATGCTGGGAAATCTGAACTCTTACCTGGTTTTCACATACTCAAGTATGGGTCCCCAGATGTTCTTGGACTTAAAGTCCCAGAAGCCTTCATCACTAACTCTGCTGGCCAGGATTTCTGGGAGTTGTAGTCCAGGAACATCTGGGGACCCAAGGTTATGAACCACTGGTCTCAATGGGTACAACCTTCTCCCTGGTATCTTAGGCAAGAGGTTTTCCTTCTCACCTTGCTTCAGAAATGCTATCACTGGAAATGCTGAAGATAGAAACAAACGCCTTCTGCAGGCTAAGCATAAAGGTCTGCAAAAAAATGAAAAGCCTAATTATGAGAATGCATATTTCTTTCCTTATTGCCCTTTTATCCCCCACTGTCAAGGTTCCTCGGAGTCTGTGCATCCTGCCTTGACAAGCAGACTTGCAAATTAAGCCCATATTTACATTTCAATGACCAGTCACAAACGAAAGTCCCATTATACAAGTGAAAAGCAAGATATGTAATTGAGGAAAATGATGTGCTATGAAAAGCAGGTGTGTTTCTCAATGGAAAGGAGCACTTCTTTTAAAGAAGAGGAAGACATGTGGACTCTCAACACTAGCAGAGCAGGACTGCAACCAATAGACAATATTCTTTTTTAAAAAAAAAATGGTCCCAATTGGCTAAACCTAAGGGGTTTACTATGTTTTCACTATGTTTTCAATGTTAGTTTCCATCACTCATAACTTTACATGGAAATTTACTCTCTTTTTAACTGCTCACATTCTCTTGTCGTTTTAATGTAATGTTGTCTATTAATGCTGCAAGATGTCCCTCAATTCCCTGTTCTCAATACTTGAACATGTCCTAATTGTACTGGACTGTATATTATCCCTCATTACTGTAAGCCACCTTGGGTCCTTTTCCAAGGAGAATGATGGGATAAAAATACTCTAAAATAAAAAAATAAAATTGCTAAATTATGCCCCATTCTCCAAGTGGAGTATGTGGGTTTTTGCATGAATCCCCCCCCCCTCACTGGCCAAACAGAGACTTTTATTTTTCAAAAAGCCAAATGGAGAGGAGGTGTGAGTGGGTGTGCATGTACGATGTCCCTTTGCTTGAAAGACTGGTGTGGAAGCCCAATCCTTGGCTTCAGCGACTTTACAACAGCCTTCCTGCTTTGCACCTCATCTTAGACAGACGTGCCTGGCGAAAACCATCTTGCCAAGAACTTTACATCTAAGAATCATCTCCTGGCAAACCACATTGTTTGCCATGTTTGGTCATTTGGTGCTTGCTTTGAAGAAGTGAGTATTGCCCATAAAAACTTGCAATGATTTATTATTACTATTATTTTATTACTGGGCCATAAAGGTATTGCCTATATAGCCTATTCTCGCATTTGTACTTCTTGTTAAATGCGAGTTAAGCATACCAACAAGTCATTTCCAAAATACGTGAATTGCTACAAATAAAAGGCAGCTATTTCAGTCCTGTAAATTCTTCTCCAGTTTGATGCAGGCATTATCCCTCTATTACTGCTGCTGTGTATGTTGTATTGTTACAGTCATGAGAGTCATGATTGACCCTTCGTGACTCCACATCCCTGGAGTTTTCTTTTGCTAAGAGAATGTATAAGGAAAAGCAGGAATATATTGGCTGGCTCTTCTCTCTTCTCTGGTCCCGCATAATTTGTCATGTGTGTAGTACAGGAAAGTAGTGCATGAACTGGATGTCAGGTTCAGTGGAAGAGGCTTCATTTTCAACCACATGTGTGTTCATTGTTTAAAAGGAAAATGTCCTAATATCGCTTACCAAATTTCTTGAAGGAAAATTTTAGCGCCAGGAAAGGGAATACTTTCTAGGCCCTCTTGGATCTGATCAAAATGTTACGTACCTCCAGTTCTGTTGAGTAAAATCATTTATTGCAGGCTTCCATGCTTCCCATTATAGAAAGAGCTTTGTATAACGGGAAGCATGTGGATTGAGGCATCCACTCCCTTCCTTTAATAATGTTACCTACATTTGTTTTTCTGATTCTTCTTAGTCCTGCCTTGTCTAGCTTTTTCTCCATTCTGAAGTCAAACCAGATGTAGAGGGCAATATGAGTTCTTTGTGATTATTGAGCTTTTTTGTCTCTCTTCAACACTATGATTCCCACTGAGATAAGTGCCTGGGCAAACAGGCTTGCAAATAAAGCTCCTGTTTACCTCCTAGTGACCAATAAGTATACAAAACTCATGAACAGCCAAAATAGGGAATTGAAGGAAAATACAGACATTGTTCACTGCTAAAGGAAGTACCGGTTCCAGTGACATACTGACAGTATCATCTGGTTCAGCCCTTAGTCAGCATTGGAAGATAGATGGAGTGGTACCTTTAGGAGAGTAAGTTTATGCCATACAGGTAAGCCAGGAACATGCAATTTGGTGTATCAATTGGTAAGCCATGTGACCTTCCTTAAGACATGGTGTCATACCTGTTTGATTAGAAGCCTTGGTCCTTTGGAATTCCTGCTGCACTCCAAGAGAAGGCTAAAGGACACCTTAAATTCTGGGTCCAGTAATGCCTCTGCACTGGAAACCAGCTCCAACTGAGAAAGCAAAGAGGAGGAAACAGGGAGCTGACTGAAAAGGCCACATGCAAGTTCAGCATTTGGGGCTCTTTAGTCTGGAAAAAAGGCGCCTGAGGGGGGATATGATTGAGACGTACAAAATAATGCAGGGCATGAGTAAAGTGGATAGAGGGACGCTCTTCTCCCTCTCACAAAATACCAGAACTAGGGGACATAAAGTCAAATTGAGGGCTGGGAGAGTAAGAAACAACAAAAGAAAATATTTTTTCACCCAGCGCATTGTTAGTCTATGGAACTCCCTGCCACAGGATGTGGTGATGGCATCTGGCTTGGATGCCTTCAAAAGGGGATTGGACAGATTCCTGGAGGAAAAGTCCATCACAGGTTACAAACCATGATAGAGATGTGTAATCTCCAGGCTTAAAACCAGGGTATTTCAAGGGCCGGATGCAGGGGAGTGGTAGGAGACAGATATCTAGTCTCGTGAGTTCCCAGACGCATCTGGTGGGGCCACTGTGAGATACAGGAAGCTGGACTAGATGGGCCTTTGGCCTGATCCAGCATGGCTCTTCTTACGTTCTTATGCCTGTTATTATATCCTTTCCAGTGGTGTCATGGAACTAGAGCTTGCTATTCAGACTTTCTGAGCAATAGGAATTGTGACAATATCTGCCACCTCTAGGATTCCCTGTTCCCTCTGAGCGTAGCTGCCTTCCGGACAGGATAGAAATGTTACTGCAATGTATCTCTGTTGTAATGCAAAGCATTTGAAGGTGTCTTGGTCTAGAATGGGCAATTAAGCACCATTAACTTGACAAAAGAAGAGTTCCTCAATTTTAGATATGTTCCAATCTACTTGTTTACTTCCAAAGTCTCCACTACATCAGTGGCCACTTTTTGCACACCTACAAGAAGGCTCCATTCACCCTCCATCTCATATGATTGCCATCAGCTGCAGCAGACACTAGTGTCCTCACTGTATTTGAACCATCACATCTCATTGGAGCTGGTTCAGAGCAAGACAAAGTTGTCAGTGGTCACAGGTTGCAATATAATGAAACAGTTATCATCACCATCACCATCACCATCACCATCACCACCATCATCTTAGAACTGCAGAGCTGGAAGGGACCTTGTGGGTCATGGAGTCCAGGTCCTAGCCAGGACACACCATGAGGAATCAAACTCCCAACCTCTGGCTTCATACAAAGTGGCATTGCCCAAGAAGGCAACATAGCACAGCAAGAGGAATATATCAAGAAGTCTAAACATTTGGGGAGAGTCAAAAGGTGTTTATCTGGAACTAGAAAGGCATCAGCACCAGGTCCACTCACCCCTGGCCATAGCCGCGTCATCCATCACCAAAAGGGCCATCTTACAGCACAATCCAACTCATGTAAAAGAAGAAATTCTGAGGACGATCTTCACTCATGGGCAGTTCATTGGCCCTTGAGGTTACACTGATTCTGTCCAGGTCTGATGTTGGATCGCTTTCAGAGTTGCAGAGACATCTTCTAGAGATCATACATCTGAATTCTACATGGCTCGAAGAGCAGGATATGGGAGCAGCCTTCCCTTTTCTAACTTATTCCTGCCCATATTTCTTGTTAATATAGAAAGAAGTAGGTTACTGAGCTAAAAGGGCTGCTTCAGCCTGCCCTCTGTTTGAAACTGTGGGACCTGGGCTAGTGATCTCCCTGAAAACCCAACAGTTCACTCGTACCCTAATCAATTGCAGCCTTACCCCAGCACTCAACTGGGAAAGAATTTGATGAAGCTCATACCTTGTCTTTGCACCTGAACAACTGCTTTTGGATTTAACATATCATAGCAGCTGTTCTCATAGAGAGGGTGAGCAGTGTAAGTCTCATTCATATACGAGTAGTTCATCTAATCCAGCTTCTACCTACCTTTATCCATCTCACTCATGCACCTAAAAGCTATTCGTGATACTTATAATATTATGTAAATACAAAAATAACCATTCTGCTGAGACATTTACTGCTCCCGATTTAGTGCAGTGATACAGACAAAGTTAACGCAGAGGCTGTTTTAAAATCTTGTTTCAGCAGTTATGTCTCTCAGTGACATATGATCAAGGTCTTCTCACAGAACCTGGGCAACTCATTCTGGGGGATTGCTCCTGCTTGGTCTCCTCAAGCGTATTACCTTTTTGCCTCAGCCTCCTATCTGCAGTTAAATAGCTTCTTACAAACAGTACTTCCTCACAGTGATATTGAGGTAATGTGTGCAGTGCTTTGGCCCTTTAGGTCTAAAGACCCATGCCAATGCTACAGTATGCAGTGGGTGCAGAAGTAGCAAGAGTTGTCTGAAGAGTGTAAAGAAATCAGTCTCAAAGGTGTAATTCTAGAAAGGACCGCCAGATGGTAGAGCAGACAAACTAAAGAGGGGATTGGCATCATCTTGTTATATATTTCTAGGATTGTACACTTGTCCAGATCTTCCTCACACACATGTTTATGTTAGAAGTTTGATCTTAAAAGTTTGATGTTAGATAGAAAACGACAAAAATGAATCCTTCCCTAACTTTCAGAGTTCTTGAGGCAGAGGGTCTCTATCTATCCCTAAACTGCATCTTTACACTGGAAGCTTGTCTTAACACGCAGACATAAAATCCTTCTCAAAAAAGTCCTCCTCCTCCTCGCACTGTTCACAAGTAGAGATGGGCACGACTCAGAAAAATTTTTTCGTTTTCGTTTTCGGCTAGGGTCCGTTTCGTTTCCGTTTTTGTGAGCTAATTTCAAAATTTTTCGTTTTCGTTTCGTTGCGTAACGAAAACGAAAAAACGAAAACGAAAACGAAATTTTTTTCGTTTCTCCCCATTTAGCTCCATTATGTGTTTTTTCAGTAACGAAAAACGAAAATTGGCTCAAAATTAGTCGTTTCGTTTCCGTTTTCGGTCCATTTTTGAACCGTTTTTCGTTTTCGTTTCGTTACGTAACGAAAACAAAAAAACGAAAACGAAAACGAAAATACCGCTAAGTCGTGCCCATCTCTATTCACAAGCATTGAAAAAGACAGTCACATATTGTTTTTAGACCAATCAAGTTTCACTTGCCTCTGGTTGGTATCTTCACTGGCCTTTATTTACACAGACACTGAGATAATGACAAAACTACATGTTAATATTTTCCATGTTTACATATGGCCTAAGCTAACAGGCTTCACTACTTCTAAAATCCATTACAATCACAACAAAAAGTGAGCTGCTTTTTAAGTAGAGATGGCATGGACCAAACCACAAACCAGAAAATGATGAACCAGACTGGTTTGTGGTTCAGTTCATGACCTAGTTAGGGATCCCATTTTGGTGAGTCTTAGTGTTAGACTTGGTGAGCAATTACAGGAACTGCAGTCACACAACTTCTAGAGTAGGGATGGAAAGAAGACTAAGTAAATTCCTCTTTGGAGCTAACTTAGGCTGTCTGAATATGATGAGACATCTAAAAATGGAATTTCCAGACCCTCTGAATTTCCTCACACCCAAAGGAATAGGAAGAGAAGTAGACTTGCTTTGTCTGTCACGAAATTTGTACATGACTTCTTGGTGTCGTCTTACCCTTTGAGTCACAAACAAACAAACTTACTTGCATAGCAAGCACAGAATGACTGAGTAACTGTCCAAACAGATACATACTACCTATTCAAGGCTTCTAATCTCTTCAAACTGATACAAACAAAGGGCACTTTTACACGACCCCGAAAATCCGAGGCAAAGGGCTCCCAGATGCGGAGCTTAAAATTGTTTTCCCAGCAGCTCCAGACTTTAAAAAAAATTAAGTATGACCATGCCCACCTAAGCGCGTCCCAGCACATTTTCCAAGTACCTGGTCTCCGAAGGTGAAAAATTTCTGATGCAGATTGCAAAGCAGTGAATGCTGGGCTTTCCTCGCCTTCTGTTTTGTTTTGTTTTGTTTTGCCCCACCCCCACCCCTTTAAGAGACTGGAATGCTTCCCGGAGCAGCTCCTGACAGAGCGGAGGTGAGCTTGCATTCGTTTCTCCCTTTTTTTCTCCCTCCCCTCACGCAGACAGGAGCAAGGGAGTGTGGAGGGGTGGGAACACAGCAAGAGGAGCAAACCCCCAAGATCTCTGGTCCAAATTTAAGTTGCCAGCGGATCTTAGGGGTCGTGTAAAAGCATCCAAAGCTGCAGCAATCATAGTTTTGCATAATTTCCACAAAATACATTCTCACTATTATGAAGAATGTCATGATATATCTAACACTCTTAAATGAAGATAATAAACAACAACAACAATGTGATGCTCACTCAGGGGAGAATTTGCATCTTTAATCTAGAGGGCCACACATTCCTTCTCTCTCACTCACACAATAAACCAGGCAAAGATACTATGGCCAAACTTGTTGGGCAAACTCTACCTGTGCAACCGGACTTACATCATCAGGAGGAAACAGATCACCATTGATTAAAGGCTTCATTTTACCATCTTGCTGTGCATGTGACTTTGTCACATTGTGTGTGAGACAGATGCATCCCCAAAATTGCAAAGGAAAGTTTTCAATCAGTAGGACTCCGCTACGATGACATTCCTATTGCACAAGCAGAGCTGTGTGACATGATTTTATCTGATGAATATTTGCCATTTTTCACAAGTTCAATGATAAAGGTTGTCTAAACATGTCAAGGTGTCCCATCAAAACATCAGCTCTTGCAAAACCATTTACTGAATGAGAGTGGAAAAGATCAGTACTTTTAAAATCAGCAAAAATATATGTTGAGGTCCCCCCCCCATTAAAAAGTATCAGAATATTTGCAATTTGTTCTGCCACCAGAAGTACTTGCTGAACAATTACATAGACAGAGTCAAAATCAAAGTCAGAGCTTACTTAAAAACAAACAGCTATATTACATATATACACAGATAAGTTACATGGAGACAAATCCACAGCATAACAGCATTTCAGCTTCATGCATACATAATCAGTAAATAGCATAGAGAGTCCAAGAATGGTGGGTGCTTTACTCACAAAGGCCCATTGAACACTGATTAACAAAGCACTTATATACATTTGTCTGTCCAGTCAGGAACAACATTGCATCATGGCTATTGCAGCACCTTGCATCAGCCAAACCCATTTCAGCCTGTTCTTTTCACCTGCATCCTAATAG
>JAHTLZ010000021.1:1419659-1448539 GCA_023846285.1 Phrynocephalus versicolor
ACTACTACTACTACTACTACTACTACTACTACTACTACTACTACTACCACCACCAACAACAACAACAACAACAACAGCCTGAAATTGACTCCAGGACTAAATCAGAAGAAAGCCCCTGGGGAGAATAACTTCAGGCATAAGTAGTGCAGAGCAGTCCCAGGTAATCATGCAGAGTAAATCAGCAAGGAAGGAGGGACACTCTCTCTCACACACACACACCCAATGCTCAGCATTTCTTACTATTGCTGATGTAGGAAATCTTTAACTCTCTGTAGTGGTTTTGGAAGGACTCCCTGCTAGAGCAGAAAGGTCAGAAATCACTAGAATTGAAATAATTGTGTACCTGTTGAGCCGCAGTTCCTGATCATCTTACATAGCATAAGTTAGATGAATGCTGGATGTTGCTTTTAATCAACATTTGGAGGGGCACACTTTGTCCACAGTTGCTTTAAAAGCATTCATATGGCCCAGAAATAATGCTGGCATTACACAACCATGGTAGCCAGTCTATCTATAGCCTTTGGCCAGGCCTGAAGTGCCGCCAGCTATGCCCAATCTCACAATTCTTCAGCTTTTTTGACAGCTGGGAGATATTTGAGTAAGGATATTTGAATAATGATTATTGTGGTGATACTCTTCTCCTGTTCCTTTACCTGTCACCCTTCTATAAGCGTTCATCTTATTTATGTATTTTTGATATTTTATACTCATTGAGTATAAGGTGGTTTATTTGCCCTATTACATCTTTCTGCCTACTCCTTGTAAAACAGATAACTTGGAGAAAGGCATCTAGTAACCTCTGGGGAACAAAAGTATTTGGAACAGCAAGGGGTACTTCAGAGGGCAGGTGGAAGTGGCACAATTCTGAGCCAGTTCTCTTTTTAATATATGTGGATATAGAGGATCCTGAAAATGCTCCCTTTCTCCTATTTAATCAGTAGCATTTTTCATCTGAGGATTTTCATTTAGCTCAAAATTAACATGGCAGCGTAATCAACTGAACTTAATTTGCAGATTAGCTTTCCCATTAATAATGTGCAACCTGAACCTCACATTGTATTCTCTGCTGCATGGCCTAGTTTTGAGATGCCTGACCCTTTTTTTTGCTCTCATTACAAAGCCCTCTGTTCTGAGTGAAAGGTCAATTACATGGAGCCATCTTCAAAAGCTCCAGATTTATTCAGGGTGAAATCAGAAGAGAGAAGGCCAAGGCTTCAGCGGAGGCATAAGATTTGTTGCCTTGGTATCAGCTTGAAACACGTGCCACCGTGCATGGAAGTGCTACCATTTGTCACTGTTTATTTTAGCTCATTGCTTTTACCTCAGGCATGTTAAATGAGTGTGGATTCCCAAACATCTGAGAGCCGCCTGAGGGCAGAGAACGTAATGAAGGTTTTACAAAAACAACATAATTAAATATTAAGCAGAAAGAGGGGACACGAAGAAGAGAAGCAACTCTGGCAAAGGTGTGCAGTGTATATCATACACTAGCGTGTCTGCAGGCTGTTACCATCTTTTATTTAAAGGGAACATAAGAAATAGCTCCTACAACTAGAGGAAATTGTAGAATATAGACTGCCCTGCCGCTAAATTGCTGCTACCTTCTCTTGGCTGTCATAGGCCCTTCATCTGTTTCTCGTAATCCATAATGGTAGTAACTCTCCATAAAAAGGCATGCAATCATTACACATGGAGCCTATTCAAAGAGCAAAAGCTTACAGCCAGAGGCGTTGCTAGGGTTTGCAGTACCTGGGGACAAGTCAGTTTTTGTGCCCCCTCCTGGCCCCTTCGTGGCAAGGAGTGAGCCGTAAGGTCAGAAGCTGAACCTGGGCTCCCCTCACCACAACTTCACCTCTTCTCCCTTCACTTCTGCCTCCCCTCCCCACAACTTCCCATGGAGAGAGGCACCATTTCACTCCAGCCCTGTCAAGGAGCTGCTGTGCCACTCCGCCCATGACCTCACCATCCTGTGGGAGAGCCTGGCCTCTGTCTGGACCCATCACCCAGGGAGGGGGGTCCCATGGGGTCCAAACATGACTGGGCCAAAGCAGCCTTGCCCTCTTCTCCCCCCTTCTCCCCTAACGGCGGCCAAAGTCCTTCAGCCAAGCGCTGCCAGGCACTCTTGTGCACAGAGCCCCTCCCATCATCAAGCAGTGCTCATACCAAGCAGCAGTGGCAGCTGGTGCTGCTGCTAGTCCAAGAGATACTCACCAGAGGAAGGAGCAGCTGCATTGCACCACCGTGGTGGCGGCTGCAGCTCCCTTGCCTGGTGGGTGGGTGTGTGTGAACAGGCTAGCGGAGTGGCTCCAAGGCTGCTGGGTGGCAGCTTGGGGGCTTTTTGAGAGGTGTAGATACCACCTCCAGAAAGGTGGGTAAACCCTGGCACCGAGCAGAGAAGGCAGTGCTCTCTCCACCTGTCTTCCCGGAGGGGTTGCTCACACCAGGCAACAGTGGTGGCCAGCGCTGCTGCTAGGCTGAGAGAGGCTTACTGAAGGACAGAGCAGCTGCATCATGCAAGCCTCTCTTGGACTAGCTGCAATGCTGGCCACCACCCAGTGAGAGCGCCCCCTGCAGGAATTTGAGTGGAAGGAGTGCTGCCTCCTTCACTCAATGCCTGCGCCCTCCATCATCTATCCCTCTCTTGCAAGACAATTTGGTGCCCCCAGATGCTGTGCCCAGGGGCAGATGTCCCCATTGGCTCCCCCCACTAACTATGCCACTGCTTACACATGGCCATTTTATTTCCCATTCATATATGGCAGGGGTGTCCAAACTCTTTGCAAGGAGGGCCAGATTTGGTGAGGTGAAAATGTGTGGGGCTGACCATTTAGCCTGAAGGGGGGAGAAAGGGTGTGGCCTGTGAACATCTGGAACAGCCGCAAATGCTCCAGTTTCAAGGTACCCAAGGGCCCGGCAGCTGTTGGATGGCCTGGGATCGGCCCATGCACACCCAAGACGCACCACTGCTTGCATATGCTTCCCTCCCTCACAAGGAGGTGGGGAACATGCTGCAGCAACAGAGCCAGGAGCAGGTAGTGGGTTTGTCTCATGGCGCAGTGGTTAAATGCCTGTACTGCAGGTAAAACTGTGCTCACGACCTGGGTTCAATCCCCGGTAGCAGGCTCAAGGTTCACTCAGCCTTCCATCCTTCCGAGGTCGGTAAAATGAGTACCCAGCTTGCTGGGGGGGCAATGTGTAGCCTGCACACTGTAATTAAAAAAAATTGTAAACCGCCCAGAGACCACTTGTAGTGGTATGGGGCGGTATATAAGCAGAACACTTTGTAGGCAGGGTGGGTGGCTGAGGAGATGAATGGAGGCAGGGAGGACAGGCAAACCATAAAACTGCAAGCTGACATCTCTAACCAGCACAGGGAAGGGCCGGCCAGTGGGGATGAGTGACAGGCTGAGCTGGCAGGGAGAAGAGGCTGAGGGCCACTCAAAATTTTAAATCGGGCCACATTTGGCCCCCAGGCTGCACTTTGGACATGCCTGATATTTATTTATTATTATTTATTTGTTATATTTATATACCGCCCATCTTCCGGACGGAACTCTGGGTGGTTTACAATAAAATATGATAACAATAAAAGCAACAGGGAAGAAAACAACAAAACAAAAGTAAAGGAGGACGGGCCCTCCACAAGAGGCGGCACGGGCGGCAATAGAGAAATAAAATAAAATAAAATAAAATTTAAATATAAATTTAAATTTAAATTTACATTTAAATTTAAAAATTTAAAAAATTTAAAAAAAATTAAGTAGTAAGGTCGCCATATGCCTCTCTAAAAAGGAAGGTTTTCAGAACCTTTTTAAAGGTGGGCAGGGACTGTGCTAGGTGCAACTCACTAGGGAGATGATTCAACAGCGTGGGGCCAACCACAGAGAAGGCGCGGTTACGCGAAAGCGATTTCCACGCCTCCCTGGGTGTGGCCACCCTATATGGTAGCTGCATGGAAAAGAATACCCAAATATGACTAATGGTTTCTACTTTTAGTTACTATTCATTGTGTTGTGCAGCTACAATTTTGGATAGGGGAGCCTTCTTCTGTATGCCACCATTTTAGAGTGTATGTTGCAAATTGTATTGTGTTTTTTGAGTTTTTAATTTGCTCTCAAGAGAACTGTTTGAAATGTTGATTCATCTATTTGTCTCTTACCAGCTCCTGATGGACCACCACAGGATGTTCAGCTAGAGCCCATATCTTCACAGAGCATTCGGGTAACGTGGAAGGTAAGTTAATACTGTAATACATACTGAAGAGGCAGTGAACCTAGTAATTTAAACTTTGTAGGAATGTACCTTGCTGTGTTAGGAGCCTGCAAGGCAGACAAATAAAGAAAAACAAAGAAAAAATATCATATGAGCTTTGTGGCATACTGGTTAAACTGCAGCATTACAGTCAAGACTCTGGTCACAGCCTGAGTTTGAACTCAACAGATTCAGGTAGCTGGCTCAAGGTTGACTCAATCTTCCATTCCTCCAAGGTTGGTAAATTGAGTAGCCATCTCATGGAGGGGCAGCAATATGTGACCTGAATAATTAATTTGTATACTGCTGAGCAACTGCTTTAAGTGCTATGGGGCAACTTTCCTTTTTCCCCTTTGGATAGTTTTATGAATTTATTTGTGAATTTGCAACTAAATTTTTAAAATTTACTTTCCAACCAAATGCAATTGCATGCTAAATTAAATTTGCATGCAATTATATCTTTCTGTGTTTGTGTTTTTTGAACTCTGTATTATCAGAAATGTAGTTGTAATATAGGGGGAAAACATGAATAACTATTTTGTGGATGTGTGTGCTACTTTATTCATGGAGGAACTGTGGTGAGTCTGGTGACAATCAGTTTGCCCCATGAGATGTCAGCATAGAGAAATGAACTAAAAACTTTGAACCATAGTGCACATCTTTGTGAATCAAAATTTAAGTTAATGTTTATAAAATTACTTGCACATGATAAGTGAACCCATGTGGTATATTCCATGTTGAACTACCAGAAGAAGAAAAAAGATTAACAAATCATCTTGAACCCGAAAGACTCCTAATCCACTGAATGTGCTCACAAGCTCCTTTGCAGACTGTCAAATTAAGCATTTGAAGGTCTTGCTGACGGCTAGGTGGAATGAGGTGAGGGAACAGACAGTGAACTTTTGTGCGTAAACCCACATCCTCACCACCTGACACTGTTCCTAGCAAAACACCTGAACATTACTTGAGAATACAGTGGACCCTTGTATAACAAACAGCTTGTATAACATAAAATCTGTACAACATAAAAAACCAGAGATAGGGGAAATTTGCTTAACATAATCGCTTATGGGGAAAATCCGTACAACATAAAAATGGGATTACTCCATTTTCAATGCATTCCTATGGGAATTTGTATAAAGGAAAATTTGCTTAACATAATTTCATTTGGAACGAATTAATTCATTTATACAAGGCACCACTGTATTTGGAGTCAACACTAAGGATATTATGTGTATCTTTTATAAGTCTTCAGAAAGAGCAGTAGTGTAGTGGAGTTAGGGCTCAGAGGGTGAGAGGGTCAAGACTTTCTGAGTAGCAGGAACTATGACATCACCCACTGCCATCAGTCTTTTTTGCTTAGCTGCAATATTTACAGCTAAGGAGTTGAATTCTCCCAGGGAGTTGAATTCTTCTAGGAACAAAATATTATTCTAAACTCTCCATGTGGAGAGGTAAAGTATGTGAGGATGGCTAACTAATTAACTAATCTGAGGGTGATGGTTCTTCAGTGAAAAATTAAATCCCTTAACCTGAAAAAAGACTTGTTTTGCTTAACAGAATCACCTATGGAGTGAATCCATATAACATAAACATGGTCACAATTAGGGATTACTCTGTTTTCAATGCATTCCTATGGGAAACTTGTATAAACGAAAATTTGCTTAACAGAATTTCATTTGGAACGAATTAATTCCTTTATACAAGGTGCCACTGTATATATAATATGAACTGGTCCAGCTGCTGGATTTTTGGACTCTTTATATTGAGAAGAGAGTTGTCACACACTGGGCCTGCACTTCTAAATTATCATTATGGCACTGTGCATTAGGTATAGTTCTCTAAGACTCATAGGTATTCCAAAACATGACTCAATCTCAGAAAATCTAGCCACTTAAAAATAGGAGTCCCATTTTTTATATTTTCAGTGGAGAAAGCAAGATAAATTATAAAACTGAGTCTGTCCATAATTAGTAGATATATTGTTTGCACCTTCAGATCAGCTCCAAATTGAAGAGGGTTTTTCAAGGAGGTTCCTGAGTGATGAAATGGCAACACTTGAAGATGGCAGGTTAACCTTTGCTTTGCAAAGACACGAAAAAGCCTTGCCTTGGAAAAGGAAGAGAGGGCAAGTTGCAGGTGGCATACGGCTTCCATCTATGTGGCAGAGGCCCTATGGATGTTCTTCTTAACGGGAATGTATTTTTGGAAGTGGGGCAGGATCATAGGGCTAGAACATAAATACCAACCCTGTGACAGAAAATACCTTAATGCAGAGTATGGATTGTGTGTTTTGTTTGCCATCTGAGGGCAAAATTATCCCTTCTGAGTCAGGAATCTCCTCTTCTGCTCTGCATGTTCTTAATAGTCTTCAAGGAGAAAAACTTGATTTCCTGAACACAGGTAAAAATGAGAAGACATGCATATCTAAGGGCATATTGGCACCTCTGATGAAAATGTCAGCACTTGCTACTGTCTGTTTCTGTTATGCTCTGAGATGCCTTTGTAAATGCATCTTGTATTTAGAAGGAGAAGCAGCCGTCTGTGCTGTTCGGTGTCATAAAAATTGACTGCATATTTATTAAAGGTTCACTATGCCTGGCTTATTCATTCAATTTATTTAACATTATTCATTTATTTCTCTTTAAAATGAACCATTCATTACAGTGACTGTTTCAGGTATACATTTTCCTCACTTGACAGAAGAAAGAAGTGTCCTTAACCCATGTGCCTTCAGATATTAAACATAGTTTGAAATTCTTTCCTGTATCTTCTCTGTGCTAACTAGAACATGCGTAATAGTCTAGGTTTGGCAATATGGGAGTGGAAACTATTCTCAGCTTCTGATTTTATCGCATTGTGTGTGTATATGACTTGTATCTTCTTTAGGCTCCAAAGAAACATTTGCAAAATGGAATTATTCGTGGATACCAGATCGGTTACCGGGAATACAGTGCAGGGGGCAATTTCCAGTTCAACATCATCAGTATTGATACCACTGGGGACAGTGAAGTTTATACTTTAGATAACCTAAAAAAATTCACGCAATATGGCATGGTGGTGCAGGCGTGCAATCGAGCTGGGATAGGACCATCTTCTCAGGAAATTATAACTACTACCCTTGAGGATGGTAGGTAGTAAGCTTGCAATGTGCTGTCATTTTAAATGAGGTTAAGACTCCATGCAGTGAGATGTTAATATTTTATATTTTGCATATTACATTGTCAGCATATGACCTTCAGTGCGTATAGTGCTCAATCTGTCAGTTATGTTTTTCTCTATAGCTCAAATTGTTTAGATCTTTTTGTTCTTAATTCTGAAGAAATGTATTATTTTTTAATTTAAAAACTCAATGTTTATTTTTTTAAAAAACAGTCCAAATGGAATTCACAACTATCCCTAGTCAGGGCAGAAGGGTTTTGTTTGAGCTAAATTATTGCTATCTTTGAGGTTGGCAGCTTTTCTGTCTCCCTAATTACAACCTCTCAATATTTTTTATTATTAATAGGCTGTTAGCTCCAGGAGTGTTGATGAAACAAGACTCTATTATACTGTTTGACTGACTATGCTATAAAAAGTTGGAGAGATTTAGTAGACAAATGGTTCCAGAATTTAGACACATTTGGTCTTTGAGGTGTGCTACACAATATATAACAGACATCTTGAGTGTTCACAATGCTGCTGGTATGACCAGGATTCCAAATTTCAAAAGAAATGCATTCAACAGGCCTCTGTAGTAATTCTAAAAATTCTGGGAAACATCTGCATATGTGACAGCAACCTATCAGAGTGGAGCTCAGAGCAAACAGAGGCATGTACACCACTGAGTAAATGATCTTTGTAAACCACCCAGAGTAGCCATATAGTTAGATTGAGCAGTATATAAATTTTAAAAATAAAATAATAAATCTCTTGCAATGATAAAGAGAAGACCTGACTTCACAATTACTCAGGATTTTTTGGGGAGTGGGGGTGGGGGAGACTCACTTCACATTTCCAGTGTGTCAGATCTGACTAGAAGAGCAGTCCTGTTAAAGTACTGTTTGATACTATTAAATAGCTTAATGTTTTTACCCTATCCTTATTCTGACTAGGTTCTTCCCTCCTACTGTTATTTGCCCATGGGAAAAATACATAGACCAGGGCAAATAAGTAACTTCCGTACCAACCCAAATCCTTACTTTCCTAGCCCTCTATGGGCCATGTGACATCTGAGGGGAAGGTGGAGGAATGTGTGTGGAAAAGTTGAGGAAAGAACAAAATAAGAAATAGTTGGTGCTCCCAGAGCCGTTTGTTTACCTGGCGTGGGATGTATCTACCTCTAGAAGTGATGTCTAAGTGGTTTCTCTTCCTTCTCATGTCCCCTGGATAGTTAAAAAAAAAAAAGAGGAGCGGGACTCTTGGCCAGTTTTTCAGGCGCTGTAGGGAAAAGAGAGGAGGAACAAGGAAATCTTAATCATTATCCAGACAGCTGATAGATGACATTTGCGAATTGGTGACAGAGTCCATACTGTTGTTAGTCAGGAAAGGGGGGAGGAGGTCTGTGGAAAGAAAAAGGGGTAGATGGGGCAGATTCAGACTCTCCATTCCTCAGATGAAGCTGACAGGGCAGAAGTTTCCCTTTCCTGTCATAGGTGTGCCCTCATGTCCTTTCGCCTCCTATTCCAGCTTCTTTTGTAAATGCAAGTTATTAAATTGTGAAAGCTTTTGGTGGGAAGAGTGAAAAACATGTATGGCCCTCTCTCTACCCAAGAGAAAATAAGAAACAAGGGAGACAGAGTTTCCCAATTCTCTCAGCATGTTCCCTTGTTGAGGTCCGGAGCACAATTGGCAAATTTCAGCTTGTCAGCTTAGAAAAAGACAACCCTTTCTAAGAATGGCAGGATACAAGTACATGTGATGGATTTCTAGGTAATTGAGATTAAGTTGCATAAAATGGCTATTTTAAGTAAGGAAAGTAAGGAAAAATAGATGGGTAGTGTGGCCCGGGGTGTAGAAGAACATTCTGGCTTAAGAACTTAAGCCAATGGTCCGCAGTGACCCATTGAACTGTTTAGAATAGCTTTAGATAGAAACCAGTTCAGGCTACTGATCACCAATGTTCTACGAGGACATGGCGCTTGCAGATTAAGAAGAAGAAGTAATGATAGAGAGCCCTCTTGTGGGAAAGGAAAATTATTCAATCTGCTAAGAAAACTGGAACAACACAGACACTATCAACTAAAATGACTTGCCAGGCTTGGCCCTATGGGGGAAAGCTTAAGTAATCACAGGACTCTTAAAGAATTACCAAGCAATCTGAGATGAGGTTATATATGCTAATCAAATAACAGGGAGATGGTAAATCTGAGTCCCTTAACGTTTATAATATGTTAGTGCTCTTCTACTGATTTATACTTGTCTTGTCAGGTAAAATTGGTACTGCTAAGATATATTCTTAACAACAGAACTTCCCATTTTGTGTGAAGTGGGAACATCTTGTTGGAACAAAAATATCAAAAATAATATAGAACAGCATGAAAATTGGATGTGCAATTGGGTCTGAAATTTTCCAACCTATTCATGGTGGTGCAAAGTTAGGCATCCCAAATATCCAGCTGTTGCCAAGAAGCTTTAAAAACCCCTTTAAAATGTATCAAAATTGTTTTACTTGTTATTATGGCCAGACTCATGGGAAACAAGTACATATGTATGAATAAAGGATAATAGAAATGAAGCGTCATTTCCATTATCCTTTATTCATTCATATATTCTTGTTTCCCATAGAGTCTGGCCATAAATTACCAGTATAAATTACCAATATAATAATAATTTACCCTACCTTTCTCTTTGAAAATGACCCATTGAAACTAACAACACTGAAAGGTAACATTTACACACTGAGATATGAAAAACCAAAAAAAAATGGAAAACACAAATAGTACAGTAGTACAAATCCAGACCAAGCAGTAATGCATAACAATCCATCTAAACATCATATAACATATAATTAGTTACTGAGAGACGCCTTGCCTGAAGAGAAACATTTTAGCTTGCACACAAAAGGACAGCAAATATGAGGCAAGTCTGGCTTCCTGTGGGAGGGAGTTCCAAAGTCTTGGAGCAGCAACAGGAGGCGGGACTGAACTTGATAGGGATGGTTAGAAATAATATTGCAGATTCATACTCCATACTCACAGATACAGTGCTATGTTTTGTAAGGCTAGTCTTGGAAATAAATCTTTCATTAATGCTCTTTCCTAAAGGACTTCCCTGAAGGGGATTTTTGCACTTTTTTCAGTTTAAGTTTTTTTTTCCTATAAAATATTCACAACTGGAAAATATTACTCTCTAATTTCAGTTCCAAGTTCACCTCCTGAGAATGTCCAGGCTGTTGCTACATCTCCAGAAACCATCTCTATTACGTGGTCGACACTTGCCAAAGATGCTCTCAATGGAATTCTCCAGGGATTTAGGGTTATATACTGGGCTAATCTTTTGGATGGAGGTAAATTGCTTTTCTCCCCAAACTTCAACTTGTGTATCATGTTTTCTGGGAAAGGATATCTCCCATTTCTCTTCTTTCCTGTAGCAAAGGGTTTATTCACATTCTGCCCTCTGGTCCAGACCCCTTGAATTCTGATTTAACTGAGATGATTTCTAAATGAAATAAACAAATCTGGAGGTGAAGCCTGTGTAATCTACCAAAGTTTTCATTTGCTGCTGCAAAGTTATATACATGAAAAACTTAATATCAATACACTAAAAGAGAATTGATGTAGTGGTATGTGGCTTGCCCAAGATTATTTTGGTGTAGTGTTTTACTGTTGAATACATATGCTCCTGTTGATTGACAAAACACTATACCAGATGTATCTTATTTATTTATTTATTTATCTATTTATTTATTTGTTATTTATTGCATTTCTAGACCACCCAAATTTCCCAAATAGGGACTCTGGGTGGTTTACACAAAAGCAAGTGAATCAACAATTAAAAGCAAACAACAATAAACAACAAATACAATAACATAAACTAAACACACTAAGAATCCAGAGCCCAGCAAGAGGAAAACTAAGGAATAGCAAAAAACTTATGCAACAAGACAGGGGGAAAACAAACATTACATCACTGATCTCTGAAAGCTTCCTAAACAGCCAGGTCTCTAAAGCTTTTCAAAAAGAAGTCAGGGACTCCATCTGGCACCTTTTGCATGGCAATTTGTTCCACATTGCAGGACCAGCCACTGAGAAGTCCCAATTATGGGTGACAACCTTACAGGCCTCCCAGGGGGTAGCCACGCAGAGCAAAGGCACCAAGGATGCTCTGGCGGAATGGGCCGACGCTGACCTTTGGGAGATCTGCTCTGCCAGATGCTCAGGGCCCAAGCCATGGAGGGTTTTGTAAACTAAAACCAATGCCTTGAACCTAATCTGGGCGGCAATGGGTAGTCAATGCAGGGAGGCCAGAATTGGTGTGATGTGGTCAAAATAACCCGTACCAGCCACCAATCTGGCTGCTGCATTCTGCACCCAGTGCAGTCGCCGAACAAGGGTCAAGGGAAGGCACATGTAGAGAGTGTTGCAGTAGTCAATCCTCGAGATGACCAGCGCTTGCACAACTTTCTGCAGGTAGTCACCATCATGGTACAGGTGAATCTGGGCAATAAGCCTAAGCTTATAAGAGGCTGCCTTGGACACAGCAACCACCTGGGACTCCAGGGACAATGCCGGGTCCAAGACAACACCCAGACTCCTCGCTCTATCAACCAGCTGGAGGGTAGACCCACCAAGACTGGGTAGCGGACCACCGTACCCATTCACCCCACCCCCCAAAGAACAGAACCTTGGGTTGAGTTTGAGCCTGTTGTACCTGGTCCATTCCAGCACGGCATCCAGGCAGCGATCAAGGGTTTGGACCATCTCCATTGCAGGGGTGGAAAAGGAGATATAGATATATCTTAATACATCTTAACTCAGCCTTCCATTCTTCCAAGGTTGGTAAAATGAGTATGCAGCTCAATTATGTTTGTGTAATTATGTTGTAAACATCCTACACAGTGTTTTAGCAGTATGAGACAATATATAAGTCAAATCACCATTTTCAGTAACATATGTACAACTGTCTCATGCTTCCTTTTTTGCTGTTTTACAATTATATATGTATTTATTCATCATGTAGACATTGGAAATAATACAGTGGAAAATTGTGGATGTAGCAATTCCACTCCCAAAATGAGGGCACCACCCTGCATTGCTCTTTTCCTGCTTCAATCCAATTAAATTTTTCTGATCCTCTTCAAATGACATATCATATTCATGTACTTATCCTCCAGTGTTTTTTTGTTATAAACAAAAGTTGAAAATCCTTGAAGTAATCAGTAAAATAAAAGTAAAATGTAACTTCATGAAAATTTCTAATCCAGATAGATTAACTTTTAAAAACAACAACCTGCCATATGCCTAAAATTGTGAATCAGTAATTTCAAAGAGTTTTGCATGTTTATTTCTTTCTATACGATCGTAACAATTTTTATAATTAAATGCCCGCTATGTAACTACTAGTATGGACATTTAACATGTTTATTTAATAATCACAATAAACTTGATCTGTGTCATACATATAGATAGAACATTTTCTGGCTTGTATTCATGGCAATATATTTAACCTTCAATGGGCAAAGAATCAAATTTCAAGTTTCAAAGAATGGGCAAAGAATGACACTGTTACTAATTCAATTTAATGTTTTGCTCCATAGAACTGGGAGAAATTAAAAATGTCACCACGACACAGCCCTCATTAGAGCTTGATGGTTTGGAAAAGTACACCAACTACAGCATTCAAGTGTTGGCATTCACACGAGCTGGAGATGGGGTCAGGAGTGAGCAGATTTTCACACGCACAAAAGAGGATGGTAAGAACTTAAGCAGGAATAGTTGGGTCTCTTCTAGCTGACACTAACAACTTGGTTTAGGCCAGTGAGCCAGCCAGGCGGGTGGGCAACATGGAGTTTATTTATTTATTTATTTATTTATTTATTTATTTGTAAAGCTTATATACCACACCGTCTTCCTGAAGGAACTCCGGGCAGTACACATGAAAATAAAACAGCACACAATTACATACGGCAAATAAAAAATAATAAAATTAGTTCAAAGGACATAATAATAATAAAAAAGGCATGGAGGCAGATGCCGGACAAAAAAAAAAATGTAATCAATAGTCACCAAATGCCTCGCTGAAAAGCAAGGTCTTTAAAGCCTTCCGGAAGGCAGACAGGGACTGTGCAAGGTGCACTTTGCTAGGGAGATGGTTCCAGAGTGTTGGGCCAGCCACAGAGAAGGCTCGGTTACGGGTGGACGTTTTCTGAGCCTCCATGGGCGTGGCCACCCGCAGCAAGTGCGCCTGTGACATCGTAGTTGGTCGGGCCTATGTTGGCCGCTGGGGGATCCGCTCTGCCAGGTAATCAGGTCCCAGGCCATGGAGGGTTTTATAAACTAAAACCAAGACCTTGAATCTAAATCAGGATGCAACAGGTAACCAATGCAGGCGAGCCAGTACTGGGGTGATGTGGTCATATCGACGCACACCCACCACCAGTCTGGCTGCCGCATTTTGCACCTGCTGCAGCCGCCGAAGGAGAGTCAAGAGCAGCCCCATGTAAAGAGCATTGCAGTAATCTATCCTCGAGATAACCAATGCTTGCACAACCATCTCAGGGAGTCCCTGTCAAGGTATGGACGAATCTGGGTGATTTGTCGAAGGTGGAAAAAAGCAGTCCTGGACACAGCAGCCACCTGGGCCTCCATAGTGAGGGCCGGGTCCAGGACCACGCCCAGATTCCGGACACTGTCCGCCAGCTGGAGGGAAATGCCCTCCAGACTGGGGAGAGGGCCTCCATACCCGGAAGGAGAAGTCCCAAAAAACATAACCTTGGTCTTCTCGGGGTTGAGCTTGAGCCTGTTGGCCTTGGTCCATGACATGACTGCATCTAGGCACTGGTCGAGTGTCTGGACAGCCTCAACTGCAGAGGTGGAAAATGAGAGATAGAACTGTGTGTCATCAGCGTACTGATGGCAGCAGACTCCAAATCTCCTTATGACCTCTGCCAACAGCCTCACATAGATGTTGAACAGCATGGGAAAGAGGGACAACCCCTGCGGAACCCCACAAGGCAGTATCCACGGGGCAGACAACTCCCCCCCCCATGCTGCACACGCTGGGGACGGTGCTCCAAGAAGGATTGGAACCAACTGAGAACAGTGCCTCTGATACCTATCTCAGAGAGCAGGTCCAGCAGGATACCGTGGTCAACGGTATCGAAGGCCGCTGACAAATCCAGAGGGACCAACAAGGTAGAGCTACCCCTGTTGGCCCCCCGGAGGAGGTCATCTTGCAGTGCGACCAAGACTGTCTCAGTCCCCCGACCTGGCCTGAACCCAGACTGGAATGGGTCAAGAACCTGTTCACCCTCCAGGAATGACTGGAGCCGGACAGCAGCCACCCTCTTGATAACCTTGCCCATGAAGGGAACATTGGCGATCGGATGGTAATTTGCCAATTTGTCCGGCACCAAGCCTGTTTTTTTTTTTTTTTTTTTTTTTCAGAATGGGCTTCACCACCGTCTCCTTCAGGTGAGAGGGAAAAATCCCTTCCCTGAAGGAGGCAGTGTAGATGATTGAAGCCCATTCAGGCATGCTCCCTTCGGCAGTTTTTATAAGCCAAGATGGGCAAGGATCGAAGGGGGTGGACACAGGCTGGCAATGAGCTAGGGCCCTGGAGGCCTCAAGTGAGGAGACAGGCCCAAACTCAACCAATCGAGGAGACTGACGGGGCGCAGCATCGAGAGATGCCGAGGATAGATTAAGGCAACCGGAGTCAAGATCGGCACGGATGGCCTCTATTTTTGTCCTTTAAAAGGCTGCAAACGTCTCACTACTGAACTCAGTAGGAGGAGGCCTTTCCAGACCAGGATTAGTGAGGTCGCAAACCACACAGAATAATTCCACCTGGTGGTTGGAGGCCTCACTAATTCTCAGGGAGTAAAAAGATGTTTTAGCCTCTCTGATTGCCCGAACATAGCGCCTGGTCTGGATAAGAACTGCAGCCTTTTTAAACGCTGTCCGATCTTTCCTCTAGCTGCTCTCCAGCCTTCTCCTCTCTTGCTTCATCGCTCTCAACTCCACCGTAAACCACGGCGAAGGACGAGCTCTGCAATGGAGGAGGCACCTAGGGGCGATCCGGTCGACAGCCCGGGAGACATCCTCAAACCATCGGTCTGCCACGGCTTCGGCCAGTTCGTCAGCCAAGCTGCCAGGAAGCACCCCGAAGACCTCCCGGAACCGAGCAGGGTCCAGGAGTCTCCGGGGGCGGGCCCAAACAAGTGGCTGAGATTCCCCGTAGGGCGGGGCAGTGATGAATAGGGAAAAGGACAGCAGATAGTGGTCTGACCATGACACGGGTAGGGAAACAATGTCCCCAACCCTCAGATTAGAATCCTCCAATGTGGAGGTAAACACCAGGTCCAGAGTATGCCCAGATCTATGGGTGGGGCAAACAACATGCTGGGTCAGATTAATAGAGGCCATGGACTCCATGAATTCCATGGCCGCACCCAAAAGCCCATCGCCAGAATGCACATTGAAGTTCCCAACCACCAAAAGGCGGGGGGACCTCAATAGAGCAGCCGCGATGAACTCGGTGAGCTCTGGTAGGGATTGTGCTGGGTTGTGGGGAGCATGGTAACCAAGCACAATGCCAAATCTGTCCACTTGTCCCACCAATAGATGAAGGCATTCTAACCCTGGACTCACCAACGTCGAGGCTCTGCTGACAGAAAGAGATTCCCTATAAATGATGGCTGCCCCACCCCCTTACGACCCTCTGACCTGCCTACACCCTGAACCAGAAACCCAGGGGGGCACAGCTGGGAGAGAGAAGCTCCCCCCTCTGCTCCCACCCAGGTCTCGGTGATACAAGCCAGGTTGGCCTTCCCGTCCAAGATGGCATCATATAGGATGGAAATTTTATTATGGACCTACCTGGCATTCATCAGGAGGCAGGACAGGTCGGAGGCGCTGGCGGGCTGGCTCCAGGATACATGGGAGTGAGTTGGGGGATCAGAACATGGGACAGGTGTTAATTGCCTGGCCTGAGTTCTTCTTACCCGACTAATCCCCCAACTACAAGCGTATTGCAGAACAGTGAAACAACACTGGATCAGATTGGACCAGCATGGAGCTAGGAGTGATATAGGTAAAAGGTAAAGGTTCCCCCCGCACATGCGTGCTACTCGTGTCCGACTCTAGGGGCATTGCTCATCTCCGTATTCATGCTGAAGAGCCAGTGTTGTGCAAGTTCACATTGTTCTCAATTGTGCAAGAGAATCTGGGAGGCACCTCAAGATTACATAGTGCTCTGTTGGTTCAGCCAAAAACTGGGCTTCAGACAGTTGTATGGTTGAATAAGCAGTGGTTGTTTTGGTCATGCTATGCAGATCCATATGCCCTGGTACCTGTTTAAATAAATGTAACTTCTGCTTTTACAGTTCCAGGTCCTCCTGCTGGGGTTAAAGCAGCTGCTGCATCAGCTTCCACTGTGTTTGTATCCTGGCTACCTCCAATAAAACTGAATGGTGTCATCCGAAAGTACACTGTGTTCTGCTCTCACCCATACCCCACAGTAAGTTTATAAAAACAGAAATAAATATTTTGAAAAATAGGACTTCACATTGTCTCTAGAGCAGAAGAAACTCATTTTTATCATCTCCTGGTTTCATTATTTTTAGTTCTAAAACCTGAAAAAAGTTTGGCATTGGGATACAGAGCAGGGTGAGGAATGCCAGGAGTTTGCAACAGACCCTTGCCATGGTTATTCCTTTTCTCTTCTTCTTCCAGTGTTCAGCACTTAAAAATATCCAGAGGATCTGGTATAATTTTCCTTTCCACTCCTTCCTGTGCCGAGGAATCTGTTCAGGGGTTAACGCAGGCTTGGTCCTACCCTGAGGCAGAATGAGGTGACAGCCTCAGGCAGCTGACATAGATGGGGAATGATGGCAGGTTCACACTATTAACTTGAGTGCTGTAGGCATTTCCTTCTCTTGGAGATGAACTGTGTACCTCTCCCATGCAAATATTATCATGTTGCCAGTGCTGAAGACATTTGCCATTCAGTCTGCCTTTTTAGGTGAAATAAGCCTCAGGCAGCAAAAATTCTTGGACTGGGCCTGAACTTATGACTATTGGAGCTATTTACATCCAGGTCACCTAGACTTGGCTGTATTGTAGCTGGAAGTCATCCTTGCTAACCTCAAGCCAATAATACATAAGCTTTAGATATATGTGCAGTCCCTTCAAAGTAAGTTAGAGAGATGAACAGGTAAAATATGAGTATGGTTGTGAATTTTAAAATATTCATTGTGAGAGTATTTCCAACACAAGTACGAATCAGCATGAAAGTGATTTGATCAGAGTCATTTCCACGGAATTCAGTGAAGTTTGCATCTCACTCCATAGGTTCAACTTTTAAAATCCACTACGTTTTAACAAAACATCTTCATCCAGTTCAGATGTAAGCTCCAACTTTCTGCTGGAAATGTAAAGAATCTGAAATCGAATAGAATAGAATAGAGTTTTATTGTCATTATGCATACGCAAGATATGCACAACGAAATTAGAGTGCTGTTCCACTACACACTCTAAGCATACAAAACACATAAAACACATAAAACATATAAAACACCATACAAAATATTAAAAACTCTTAAAATTGCTTACAAAATTTAAAACACTACTTTAAAACTGATTAAGATAGTGCTAAAACTGTCACATTTAACTTGGATACCGCTCTGTGATAAAAACTGTTCTTTAGTCTATTTGTCTTTGACCTAAGAGTCCTGTATCTCCTGCCAGACGGCAACAGTTCAAAAAATTGGTGGCCAGGATGTGAAGGGTCTCTCAAAATTCTAGATGTCTTCCTTGAGCATCTGGAGTTGTATAATTCTTCCAAAGGAGGAAGAGGACAGCCCACTATCCTCTCAGCAGTGTTTGTGACCCTCTGGAGTGCCCTTCTATCTGCCACTGTGCAACTGGAAAACCAGACACAGAGGCAGTAAGTGATAGTGCTTTCTATAAAGCCCCGGTAGAAGGTTACCAACAGTTTCTTAGACAGTTGTTCCCTCCTGAGAAGTCTCAGAAGATATAATCTCTGTTGGGCCTTCTTAACCAGTGCTTCAGTGTTGGCACTCCAGGTCAAATCCTCCTGTAGAATGACTCCTAAGAACCTACTGTCCATCACCCACTCTACACAAACTCCATCAATAATCAGGGGCTGATTACTATTTACTAATCAGGGGCTGATTACTATTACATGTTACTATTTAAACAGTAGCAAGAAATACGATTGTTGAATTTGTAACAGATATATAGGAAAAGAAAGAAAAATGAAAGAACTGTACCTCTGTTTTCTTATTTCCATAATCCTCTGACTTTTTCCTTCGCTTATCTCTTCATCACCTCAGATATTAAGTGGAACATACATTTTCATTTCCACAGTGGGATCTACTTGGAGACAGGTGCTCCAGCAATCAGACTTGTGAATTAAGTTCGTTTATCTTCCAATGACCAACCACAAAACAAAGTACACTAAAATGTAAGATGTGTTGGTGAGAAAAATCATCTGCTATGTCAGATATATTTCACCACATGATGGAATGAATGTCTTTGCAAAGTGCACGCCAAGCATAGTGTCTAGTTTGACTCCTGTACAAGCACTTGTACAACCAGAAAGATTTGCTATCATCTTATTCATTTGTCAGAGCAAGAATATAGTCTCTCAGTTACTCTGCCATTGTTAGATACTATCACCTCTTCCTGATGCGAAAAAGGTTCTGTGACTGTGTTCCATGAATTCCTCTTCCACGATGTCATGGTTAAACTCAACTATGTCAAGCTAAAATCTGAATAACACATTTATTTGTAGAAAGACCCTGGTGGAATTAATTACCCATAGTGAGGTAATTAATGTTTGAACAAATGTGTGTACATGTTTACATATGATATACTTAGTTTCTCTGTTTGAGACAATCATAATAAAACCAAGTATTGTATTTTGGTACTGTGCTTTTTAAAACATTCATTCTGAATCATGAAGGAATTCACATTTTTACATGAGCTGCTATATCTAAATTGTATATTCCGCTGGTAATTTGGAAAAATGGCAATGAGAAGAAAACTGTATTTTAATGTTTAATTAAAATTGTCTAGGTAGTTTGAAAGCACACCAATAGTAGTCAATTAAGTGATAATTGTTATTACTTTCTCACAGGACCAATTGTTGTTCAAAATGGGGCATACACATTCATTCTGGAGCCTCTGACATAAGTATGGTATGACCTTAATAAGAGGGTTTACTGAAGACCCCAGGCTTTCCTATCTCCTAGGGGCCATATAGGGATGTAATTTCAAATTGTTTTGGGTGACAAATCCTATACTTTTCCTTTCTGGAATTCCCAACTGCATGGCCCACACTTAAAATGTCTTCATGTGGAGAAAAGGCCCACCTGCCTTGGACAGGCTTAATTTCTTATTTGAAAAAGAAGATGCCGCAACGGTTGTCGGGGACTTTCCTTTTCAAAATTAGGCCTGTCTGAGGCTTGAGGACTGCCAGCTGGACATCCTTTCCAGTTGAAGACAATTTAAACATTTGTAAGGGCTGGGCCCTGCAGGTGGCTTAATAGGCTCATTTCTCCTTGAGTGCTCTGATGAAATAAAAGGCAGAAGAGTCGTGTTCTTCTAAGAAGGTAACCACCCTATGAATACTGTTTGGCCAAGCAAAACAAAGGTTCACCTTGAAAAGCTGGAGACTAATCCAAGATACTGATAAGGATTCATCCCAGTACAGAAATAGAGGTATCTGTAACCCCAGAAGCAATATATTAATTAGTTTGGAGCTAAAAGGGATGCAAGCTTCTTTCTAATATGGCAACTACTTAAGGGATATAAAATTTGCTAAGCACAGTTTATAAACAAAAATGTATGTGTACATTTTTAAAAGGAAAGTAGGAGAAAATTCAGAGGTCCTGAAGGTGCTTTATTTTAGCCTGATTTATTTTAAATGCTATTCAGATATTTTCCTTACTTCCTTTGCCAGTAGCATTGTTTATTGTCCTGAATGCAGGAATGTGAGGTTTTCTTCTGAAATGAGGCTGACAAAAATCAATGTAATGCCTCCTCAAACCCAGATGACTTTGTGCCTTTAAAACATAATCAAACTGTCTTTTGGTTTTACAACAGAGACTGCAGTTATAGACGGTAGAGTGTGGGTTTAGCAACGCTGAACCGTGGTTTAATCTTAATTGTGTTTGGGGGTTTAGAAATGTTTGGAAGCAATTTCATTTGCCAATCTTTAAAATAACCACCAGATAGCACTGTGGGCCTTTCCTTGAGCACACAACACACAAGATTTTATGTTGTTTTCCTTAATGAAACAGCTGGCATCTGTCATAGAGGGAGATTAACCTACTATAGTAGAGTATGTTTAGTAACTGGATTTGTTTTCAAGCTTTTCTCAATAACTCCCCTGGCCCTGCTGGTTTTAAGCTTACATATTTCCATGGCTTGTATATTTTAGCAACCTACCTGTTTTGACCCCCTCTCAAAATTATAACTTTGTAAAGTTTTTGTTAGTTCTGGTTGAATGTCATTTGTCTGCACCATAGTGGAAAGAAATCAACAACCATCTGTAAATTAGAATCATAAAGATTCTTCTTGATCAAGCCAGATTAGACTGGTTGCTACATTTTTAACATCACTGAAATTACCAAGGATATGGCTACAGTTAAGGATATTGCTGGCCATTTGGGAATGGTTGGACTGAATAAGAATGATCAAGCATGACCACACACAGAGAGAAATGACTCCTGCCAATATCATGAAGTACCTTAATAAGTAAGCCACTTCAAGATATTGGCAAATTAATTGCTTCCCCTACTCGGCAAACAGCAGGAGAAGTGGAAAAGTGTTTTTGGACTGTATTTTAAAACAAAATTAAAGAGCATTTTCCTTGTGTCTTCTGAAAGGGCTGATCGGGAAACTGCCGCAGTTCAAGCCACTCCATGGATTCAAACTGCGGCTGGTTACTCGACTGGTCCTTTTAGGTGAGGCAAAGAAGATATATATTTTAATAACTGATGTTACATGTCAACAGAGGTCTATGTACAATCACACACACATATATTTCACTTTCTGTGCCCACCGCTGAGGAGTGGAAGTAATTAATTGTCAATATTCTGAAGTGGCTTGCTTACTTATTGAACTTAAAAAGGAAGGCTGGCTTTGGATTGGTTGCCACAATCTCACACACTGGAATCGATCCAAACCCGAACAATTCCTACCCACAATGGCAAAACAGAAGTCCCCATGAAAGGGTTTAGAACAGTGGTTCTCAACCTGTGGGTCCCCAGATGTTCTTGACTTCAACTCCCAGAAGTCTTCATCACTAGCTGAGCTGGCCAGGATTTCTGGGAGTTGGAGTCCAGGAACATCTGAGGACCCACAGGTTGAGAACCACTGGTTTAGAAAGATGTGGGTGGGAATGTTCTTGCAGTGAGCTAGTGCTTTCTAGTAAAGACACCATCTGATCACTTCCTTTCAGAATGCACCTGCACATCCGTGCAGCACTCAAAACAGTGGACTAAACAGCCCATGTAGTCAGCCTCCTAATCCTAGGTCTCCTCCCAGCATCTTTTTTTATTGCTCAAGTCAGGAGGACTGTAATATAGCAGCACACCGCTAGGCACTGCTCTGCCACTAAGTTGAAAAAGCCTAGGAATAAAATCAAATTCCCTGCAACAGCTTCTGATGCACTTCAGGACTTGTTAAGTGGGTCACATAGATCTCCATCATGACAGTGATAGAAGAAAGGCATTCTTTTATTTATTTTTTTCCTCCATGCTGAGTCTTCTACAATCTATTTTATACAATAGTATTTCAAGATCTCACCACCACCACCCATAGAGAATCTCAGTCAGCTTGTGTGTAGATAAACCAAACATAGCATCCTTTTAAACACTGCTGTGTATTCAGGATGGAAAGTATGACAGGTATTGTGTTTTGTAATTGTGTATTTAATCCCCCCCACCTCCCCAATTTTCTGGGCTTCGCGAGGCGGTCACATTTTCTATAATAGAAAGCCATGATATGAAGACATTTCAAATCCTGTGTAAGATATAGAGTTGTAAGTCTTGTTTGATTAGCAGCATTTTTTTCTTTTCTTTTAAAAAACGCTTTATTTTAGTGTCTGCAAAGAATGCATTAACAGTTAAATTGTAGCAGCGTTTGATTAAATAACAAATATGGAAAAATATGGTTATACAGTTGTCATCAGATGCTCGGGAATGGACTGTAGTTTAGAGCTCTGCTAAATGTTTACATAGCAAATGTGTATAACAATATCCCAATGTTTTCTTTTGCTGTCTCCTATATTTGTTTTAAAATGATAACCTATAAAAGTAACATATTTTCCCCCTAATATAAAACAGAGGGGAAGGCTGTGCTAGCATTTTAAGACTTCCAGTCTTGTACTGAGTCTGCAAGAAGATTGCTTTGCAGGGTGGGGTGGGGTGGGGTGCATGGCATTTCCTTTAAGGCGACTCTTTAAGGAAATGCAATGGACACAAGGAAATTTTTAAAGGACCTTGGTTTTACTGTCTTTCATAACAAATCAAACTTGTACATGCAGAAGTACTACTGTAACAGTTTTGTTCTAATTTTTGCTGTTTGTTTTGCACATTTCAAATTATGCAGAGACTGAGATTCTTTCTTTCTTCTGCCATGCAGGGCATTAAGAGCACAGAAGTCCCTTCTAGTTGCCCGACTTATTCAGGATAAAAATATTAGAAGCAAAATTAGAGGGAAATGTATAGGCAAACTATTTAAACTTGGATCAAATTGCAGAATGTTGACAAGTAGCCAAATCATCAGCTGGACCACTGATAAACTGGAGATTGTATATTAGGCATAGGTTTAGAAGACGTACCAATATGGGCAGTTGTCTGTGAGGTCAAGAGTGATTATGTAGTTGGATAAAAGATTAGATCTATCATGTGGCCCATACCCAGACAGCAGAGAAATGGGGACCTGGGAGAGCTGCAAAATCTGAAATGAGATTACTTTCTTTTGTTTTTATCATGTCATGAGAAACATTTATTTCAATCCCAGGAAGATGTCTTGTTCTGCTTTTGGATTAAATTGGTAGCCTCAGTGCCAGACCTTGGATTGTAGTGTCCCCTTATTATAACGGACGTGCTTGTGTGGTCTGTGATCCACAGCTAAAATACAAAAGCATGCATTTCTATGTGATTTTGGCAGATGCAAACATGTGGATCTGCCCATCTCACAGGGACTGGGAGTTGATGCCAACAGGCAAGCAAATACCTGTCAACGGAGGCCCATGACACCAACCTTTGTTCTACCTCCTTGCTTAGACTCTAAGCAGAATGAATTGGAATATCTGCTCAAAAATATGTATGAACAAATGCACCAGTGCAGTGTGTTCACTAAAAACATCAATTAGTGTTGTTGTGGTTGTTTTAAGAAATACAACTCAAGTATGTAGACTATTTGCAAACACAACGTAAGACTAAATGCTTTGAATCAACTGATTGTAACTCACTGGCATATCTAAGTTCTATTAGCATAATTATCATCTTGACCCTGTCTGAGACGATTATACTTAATGGTTATACTTTCTTTCCCCCTCCTTCTCCTCTTCCTTTACTCTCTCTCTATGTATATTGTTTACTTTAGTTCGGGAATATTTGTCTCTCCTGTCACAGGTAATCAGCGAGTTTGAAGCTTCTCCTGACTCATTTTCCTACAGAATCCCCAATCTGAGTCGAAACCGACAGTACAGTGTCTGGGTGGTGGCTGTGACAGCTGCAGGAAGGGGCAACAGCAGTGAAATTATTACCGTGGAACCATTAGCTAAAGGTATATATCATGGGTCAAATCAGCAGCATGCAACGTAAGCACTGCAAGAGATGGGGAAATAATTTGGTTGTCTATTTGCAGGTTGGAAATTGCCATTTGGAGATCATGCTGGGTTATGACCAAGAGAAGCAGGCTTTAATGACATAATCTAAAATTGTGTGGCACATTTCTGTTCAGATTGCCCCCAGTTGTTTTACACAGGGCAGGACTTGATCTTTCTCACAAAGAAGTGGTTTGAAAGATCAGACAAGTAATGTGTAGAAGGCACAATTAGCACTTGGAAAAAATCTCTGTGCCCAGTAGCTGCCTGCATGACCTTCTATAAAATTTTACCATGTTGAAAGGGAGCAGTTTTGCCCTCTTGTTTGTGTCCAGGCCAAGCTGTTCTGTGGCAGAGTGAGACTGGTCCTTGATCGGTAAAGGAATTTTAGTTGGCAAATAACAGGAAAGGTGGTAGATGTTCAATGTGGTAAAAGAAGAGCTCCAGATGCCACCCTTTTGAAGAAAAGGTGAACTTCTAGCTTTCTTGGTTGCAGAGCTGTATCTGAATATAAGTTGGTTGCAACCCTGAGAAAGCTGATTTATCTCAAACTGGAAATAAGCAAATTTTCTTTTGAAAGCACTCTGGAACTATCACATACCCCGTAGCTCTGGTGTCTTACTAGAATCTGTGAAGGACATAATGAAATTTCATTAGTCAGGCTTCATTTGCTTATTTTCTTTTGAATAACAGGAATGATTTTTGTGAGCATGAGGCCATAATTCATTTTGCTTTACTTGAACAATAGCTGGCTGGATAGTTCTGTGAGTTAGGTATCTGGTTATAGAGTCAGAGATTGGGAGGGTAGTTCGCTGCTTCCCAGAAAAGCCAGCCTGCCTGGCCTTGGGCAAATTGCACAGTCCCAGGAAACCATGCCTCCCCCCCCAGTGGAATGGTAAACTACTTCCCGAGTATTATTTTTTTAAACTAAAAACCCATGAAAAGGATTGGCATCAGCCAGAATTGACTTGAAAGTGCACAATCGTTACTGGAACAGTCTTGAGAATATGAGGTGTCTATTTAAGAAAGCAGCAGGATTTCAGGGCAATCATATCCTGCAAAGAATAATTAATCCCCCATTCCTGTGCGCCTTTTATCAACAGATCCATACACTCACGCAGGGGTCTCATGGATCTTTTCTTTCAGCTTTTCAAAGAGTGCTTTGAGCAATTTAGTTTCAGATGTTACTTAGGCAGGATAAAAACTGCCTTAGTTTAAGCATCCCAGTTAGCTTTGATGCCAATGCCTCTTTGTCTAATTAGTCTAGGATGGTCCCTTGCTTGGTAGACTTCTTTCTTATAGCTCTTGTTTCCCATTCTTCACTTGCCTGAAGTATTTCATGACTGATAGTTTGGTCTTGAGTGGCTTTCTGTTCCAATTTATCACACTGCTTATTAATGTATAAAGAGGATCAGAACCCCTTTTGGGATGTGGAAATTATCTCCAGTTTCCTTTCTCTAGGTTCGGATTTCTGTCCCACCTCCCCAATCAAGTGTGTTCTGTCTCACAGAGAGAAAAAAAGGAATGAGTCTGATAAATTCTTCAGAAATCAATAAACACTTAGGTCTCACCCTATATGTATTCCCACTTTCAATAGGTTCTACTGTTTCTAGTATGGGAAGGGCTATACTGTACTTATACAGCAGGTAACTGTGAAAGGTAAAGGGCTTCTTGGGATGTCAGCTAGATAGCAAATAGCAACATTTAAACACACTTCCATGCATCAAGTCCTGCTGAATCCCAGGTCATTCATGCATTTGAGAGTTAGGTTTGTTCTACCCCTGGAGCAGGATGTGAGGAAAGGGACATTTAAAATAGTGCGGCTGTCGCACACTCACTACACAGTACACACATTGCAGCCATCTGAAATCAACATATCTTTTTTTGTGGCATTCTTATGCTTTTGAGCCATTAGAAAGATTATAACCACATTGCCAATTATGTTAGAATTGGTACTTGTGAAGTAAACCTGACAGCTCTCAACTTTGAATCTTAAAAGAGCTATTATAAAGTTAAAGGATCTATTTTTATGCCTCCTGTCATGCAAATTACTCCACATTTGTTTTTGCTCCAGATTTTTTACCTGTGGGCTTCTTTAGTAAGTGTGCAGCTCCCCCACCCCCCAACTAACTGCAATTGCCTATTAGCCATTGGATGCATTTTAGCCTAAGAAGCCACCTGGGAATAGAAATCCCAATTGGCTTCTTCTTTCCATGGCGCCTCCAAAAAGCATGGTAGTTTTACCTCCTAATCACAAGGCAGAAATAAATGTTGTGGTGGGAGGAATCTCAAAGACAGTTTGCTCATGTGCAAGACTGAATTTTTGGATATTTCTGAAAATATTTCTGTTATTGAAAAATAGCCTTAAGTGTTGTTTTCTTGTATGAACTAACAAACCTAATTGTGTAGCATAGATACTTTGTGTCTTTTTGAAAAATCAGCTTATCTTTTTGTTCTTGGTGTGTGTGTGTGCGCATAGACATGTGCATGTGTGCATAGGCATTCAGTTTCTAGAAGTTTCAAGTTTATTTTATGTGCAATACAATTAACATTTTCAATATAATAGGGAGAAAGTTAGGTTTAACACTTGGGGAATTATCTACAGGACAATTTTGTAGATCTCTCCAGGGCAGTAATTGGAAATGATGCGAAGGCAGGGCTGTCGGACTTTTCAAAATTCTCTGGGAATAGGAAGGGTAACACGTGTTGCAAAAGCCACTAGTTTGAAGTCACCAGATAAAGAATCTAGGGTTAATATCAAAATTTAAAATGACCCTTGAAAGGAATAGCTTAAAATAAGTTAGGACTTCTGACCTTATGCCTTAAATTATAAATAGTCTTTTTGCTTCCACCAGACAGCATGTTTTTAAAAATGACAACATCCCAGTGCTGCTTCTGTAGTTTTAACCCTCATTGCCTGAGTACAAGTTGTTCTTGTATGACTATGCAGTCTTTCCGTAGGATTGGTAAATATTATTGTAGACATATTATTATAAAAGCACATATAGTAGCATCAAAACTAGACTGTTAACAATTGAGTTGGCTTCTTTTAATAGAAAGCACAAGTATTTTTCTTGGGATTTTGTTAACAATTCAACAGAGTACATTACAGTATATGCACTATAGAAGTACCTGTTTTGATTCTGTAGGATGCTCTGCTGGAATCAGATGCATCTGACTTTTATCAACATCAAGTTGCTGGCAGAATTATCCAAACCTAATCTGCTCCTTTGAGTCCAGTAAATTACCAGTAAACAAATCACTGCATGCCCGCAGTTTGGAAGCTGGATTTCCTAATTAATGTGGGTGGGATTGTTCCAAATTTCAATGGCTTAAACTCTCATCTATTAAAAATTATCTTGTGCACCTCTTTAAGTTCAAAATTGAAGAAATGTGTCAATCATACTTTTCCTCATTCAGTGTTTGGTAAATTCTGATTTTAGAAAGTGATCAGAAATAAAATTCTCACCCATCTATATTTATGACTTTGCTCCTAGAGCTCAGGTGAAAGCATCCCATTTCCTCTCACAAGTGCCTTAGTTTCACCACCAGTTTATCCAAATGTTACTGTGTCTTTTGTCAGATGTCATTTCTTCATTCATTCTCATCTCAAGTTCTTGACAGTTTGCAATTCTGCATTTTTTTAATTAAATGATCACATATCATTAAAGAAACTGAACTGTAGGCCGACTTAACTGTCAAGATCTGTCTTATCTGAGGAGGGTTTTCACACCCATCACTATAGAAAGGGAAGTCCTGGCATCCCACCCCACCCCATTCTCTGACAAAGTAAGGGAAGCAAAGATCTGAGAAACAACTCCTATATTGTTTCTGATGAACCTGGGCGTTTTTGCAAACTGCCAGAAGACACCAAAAGAAGGTGTTATGCTGACACAGATTTGTCAGAAGTGGAGAATGGAAATCCTTAGTAGTAAATAGAACAGATGTGTGAAATGAGAAACACAGAGTAGTGTTTCTTTATCATAGGAGTGGGCGACTTCTGGAACTCTGGAATCCCACCTGCACACTTATGGTCTTGAAAGTTCAGACCCACACATGCACACTCACTCTCCTGTTGTTGCTATGTGCCATCAAATTGGAACTGACTTAGAGCAACCCTAATAGGTATGTTATAGAAGTATATAACATACCTGCTGGGTGTTACATTCAAGGAGTGGTTTTAAAATTTCCCCTCTCATAGTCATTTTCCATGGCTGAACGAGGATTCAAACCATGGTCTCCAGAGTCCTAGCCCAAAAAAACCACACTGGTTTCCCCTCCCATTATGTTATATTTTGATATAGGTTAGCAAAGCATAGAGTAGGGTTTATCTCAAAAAATTACTGGAGGATGAAAGAGGATCTGAATGCAGACTCCAAGGGAACCTAGCAGCTTGAGTATACAGTAGGAGACCCAGGCCTGCCAGAAAGGTATCATGATTTTCACTTTCCTGTATTTTCACCACAGCCCTATATATAATGTGCAGGGGGGCATTGAGGCCTTTGTTCCATCTCCTTTTAAGTTTATCTATCTATCTATCTATCTATCTATCTATCTATCTATCTATCTATCTATCTATCTATCTATCTATCTATCTATCTATCTATCTATCTATCTATCTA